>JAVQJG010275489.1:0-13161 GCA_036024015.1 Craterocephalus amniculus
TTATCCGGGTGCTTTTTGACTGGGAGGTTGCTGTGGTGTGTGTGTGTGTGTGTGTGTGTGTGTGTGTGTGTGTGTGTGTGTGTGTGTGTGTGCGCATTTCCTATTGTCTTTGTTCAGACACCGCTTGGTCTTTCCACTAAAAACCTCCATCATATTGTTCACTGGGACCTGTACGACTAAATCCTTTTACTTCCATATAACGCGACACCTTAAGGTCTGAGCTGCTGCTCTGAATCTAAATCTAATATGAAGTTGCTTTAACAAAAGTATTCAGAATTATTCAAAAATTTCTGGTAGTGAGTAATAAAACAAGCTCCTTTGCATTTATTTTGCTTTTTGTTTGTGATTTAATAACTTTTACACAGCTGCGTTCTCTTTCGCTGTGTTGCTCCTCATCTTCAATCATCGTCATGATAGTTGGATGACTTTCATTTCAAGTGAAGCAACACAACATTTTGGTGGCACGCTGATATTCACTATAGACTTTACTAAAGCTGTCATTGCCTAACAACATCCCAAGGATAAAGAACTGCAGTTTGCATTGGTTTACTGCATCCCATCCCATCACAGATGTTTAATATCAACACATGGGTTGTTCTCAACATTGAACACAGCTGATTCGACAAAGACTAGATATTATTGGAGGAAGAGCAGAAAAGGAAGAGAAATAAGAACAGAGAAGGAGATAAGACAAGTCAACATCAGACTGACTTTCACTGAATGGAGAGAACTCAGAGAAGAGACAGGATGCAAGACGGTTGTTAGTAGGTTCACTTTAAATCTATTTACAGCTATAAAAAATGGCAAACACACTAAAAATGATGGTCACTCACGCTACCAATGGACCTATAAATTCTCAAAGCTGATTACTGGAGCTTTCACACTGATACGTGGGATTTATAGGATATCTTGTTTGACAGAGGAGTAAGTTGCACTTTGGATTAATTTACTATTTTAGATTCAAAGAAAGCAAACTGTTGAAACATCTTAACTATAGACTGTGCTGTATATAGTGAAACATATTTGTTTTAAATAATCTACCTCCAGTCAGCCTGATAGTTAAATGACTTTCAGAGTAAAATCCTACAGAGGATGTTGAAGAAAACAGTTTTTAGTTTGTTTCCACAAGTATAACTTTGTAACTTTGGATATGACAACACAGAAAAATGTGTTTTCTTCAGATACTTTGGTTTTAGGAGCGCAGACGTTGACCGATGAGCTACTAAAAATACTGTTGAGCTAAAGTTACTGCTGGAGGTGGAAGCCTGACCATTTGCTGCAGCACTTTGCTTTTGAGTAACAAGAAAGCTGGAGGATGCAGAATGTGTAATTGTCAGGATACTACACACTAATCTTAGCCAATCTGCAGCAATAATTCTCTCTGCAATGAAAAACTGAGTGAATAATGAATGCCATCAGTCACTATGAAACCAGTATGTTTAAGTGTGTAAACACATCAATCTCCATAACTGCATTGATTCAGAGATCATTGAGTCAATAGTATTGATCGAAACACTGTTAAATGTGTAAAAACGCACAAAATGTAAATTTGTTATTCTCAATGCAAATTATTGAAATTGCTTGAAAATGGCCCCGAAATAATTGATCTTTCAGGGTTTCAGAGCATTTTGTAACCATTTTTGTGACACAGTGACTAAATTTGATGTGGTTTAATGCTGTCGTTTGTCACCTTAACCATTAGCTTTAATTCCATTCAGCTTTATTTCTACAGCAACAGAGCAGACAGAGTCCAACTCATTGCAGGCCATTTACTGTATATATAATTAAATCAACATTAATCCGATGTATGATGGCTGTAATATGCAACAATTCATGAAAATAACTGTAAAGCTAAGGAAGGAAAAGTCATCGTTATTTAAACTTGATGATGGAGTTGAAGAGCAGGATTGAAGAGTTGAAGAGCAGGATTCAGCCAATTGTTCTGTAGAAAGATATTAATGCAAATGAATGCAAAACCTGCATAAACCTCAAAATGCCTTCATTGATTTGTCAGATTACCAGATTACTGCAGGGGTTTGCTGATAAACTGATTGAAAATCTAAAAAATCCTGAATAATGAACTGTAAGTTGTAGACGTGGAGACGCTGGGGGCTGAAGAAGCAGCAGCTCAGACCGAAGCCTCTCTGACTGGATTAGAGGAGTGCAGGGCTTAGTGGCTGAAACCCAATCGGCTGCTCTGGGGTTGATTAGAGGTCCTGGCAGGGAAGAGCCGAGTGCAGAGCCTCTCATTGCAGCCGCGGTGACTAACGCTGCACGGCACCGCTGATTTGCTGACACACGCGCAGCAGCGGCAGAGCGGATCGGCGTAGCGTCAGAGAGAGAGAGAGAGGAAAACCGGGGCTCATGCTGCTGCATCCTTTGCAATGCGGGGTGTGTCTCTCCATCGGCTGCCTGCCCGTCACCTTCTGGGTGTCCTGTTACCAGGAGCGAGCCCTCCGGAGCGGCCGTGATGCTACGCTAGGGCTGTGAAAACAAACCCGCCCCCCCTCCCACCCCCACAGGAGGACCGAAAGGAACCGCAGCGTTCATGGTGAGTGAGCGGCGATGTGCTGAGCGACGGGACCCGCTGTGTCTCCTTGTCTGGAGGAATCAGAGGGCACCGGTGGCTGGAGAGGAAGAGGAGGGCTCCGGTTTCACATAATAGCCTCTTTCAGCTCCGTGTTGTGAAGGGGGGGAGCAGGGCGATGATGGTTGGAAAACCTCCGTCTCCTGAGAGATAAAAAGTCTGCTTTTCAGGATGTGTTGATGGGATAATGTCCGGTCTTCCCAGCATGGATCCTGTCCTGTAGCTTCAACTTGCTACAGCAGGAACACGTGCAGCAGTGTTGCAGATTCACCTCTTTTTAAGCTTTTATGGGGATTTCCTGCTGATTCTGTTTATTTATTTACTGGTTTCAGTAAAGCATGCTGGGACACACTGCTGTAAGTGTGGAAAAGTCTAGAAGCTGTGTGTTTTCCCTCATGTCTGACAGATCCTCACAGAGCTGAGGAGAGTCTTCGTCAGCCCCCCGTGGTAACTGTACGTCAACTGTTAGCGTGTCAGCTGCTGTGTGAGGAGGAAAGAAGCACTACACACACAATCCATGTCATTGTTGGAAACCCGCTGAGCTGCACGGCTCTGAAATGATGCTTTGATTCGGTTCAGTCTCACAGGAGCACACATTTCACTTCTGGTTAGTTAAGCTTGTTTTATAGAATAATGAAATGTGAAAGCGCCTCATGTTGATGCGTATTGATGCACCTGCTGATTGTGGTGGATCCTTAACACACATTAACAAGCAAAAAACGACAATGAGAGACTTTCTGACAAATAAGCAGAGGTTTGTGTGGAGGGAATATCTTTTAAACAGTCTCTCCATCCATCCTGCAGCTCTGTGGGTCGCTTCACTTTTCTACTCTTCAGGTCATTAGAGGACAAATATATCCTGCTATACAAACATCATATACAGAGATTAATTACTTTTGCTCAAACCTTTTAATTAACTTCATCTTGAGTCAAATCTGTGTTTTATTCAAATTATTTAACAACGGTTCAATCACAGCAAATTTTCATTTAATAGATTTTGGTTTTCTGGTGAAGTTATGACGATCAGTCTAGATTAACTAAAAATAAGTAATAAAATTGATTTTGATGGATAGTTTTCTTTGTTATATACTTGTTATATATGGTTTAAGGTTTGGTGTCATTAAAAGATAAAAGTCCACTCCACAAAAATTGCTATAAAACATTAGATATTTTTTTCCTCAAACCTTTCAGTCAATCTGAATAAAAGCCAGTATGTAGCTATCAAAATTATTTTAACTCTTTAATGCCATTTTCATTACATGAGGTCACCATTTCTGTATGAAAAGGGTTTTTCTATGGGGAAAAAAGCACATTGGTAGAATGCTTTTTTTTTCTTTTTGTAATTAAATTAAAAATCAGTAACATTGATTTTGAACTTTGAATAAAGTATTCATTCCTCTTAATATGTATTACATGGATTAGGACTCTTTATGTAAATTTTTTCATAGAACAGTAACATCATTATCAGACTGGCATTGAAAGGGTTAAATAGTTTGAATAATACACATTTGTTAATTGTTGTTTAGAACTGAAGTTATTTTAAGCAAATAGAAAAGTGGGGATAAAAAAGTTTTTATACCAGTTTTTGGTAGAAGACTTTTGTTCTATAATGACCTAAAACGGTAGTAAAATTTCCCAGTTGTCCCATTGACCTCATGAGTAAAACCTTAAAAAGTTAATTAAGAGCAACAATTTATTACAGAAACAACCATCCTACATGTGAAAACACAGCCACAATGGTGGCCAAAAGCTGAGGAGAAGTTACCTGAAAGGGCGTAAACATCTCGAATAGGTCAAGGAAACAGCAGTCTAAGTATTTGCTTTGATACTTTTACCTGCGTCCTGCTACACAATTTAAAAAATAATTGTTTTAAACAGTAGTTTAGCTTTTTTTTTTTAAACTTAATGTATTTAGATCAGGATGATTTAGTTCAGATTGTGACTAACTCTACTAACATATTAACTCTACTCAGTTAATATGTGGAATTTGTGCAAGTTCATTAGATATAAATAAATGTATGAAAACTGACATCATACTTGATATAATCCTCTTTTAATCAATTCTTCTTATTATTTTTCAGCACGATTGTTTGCCATCTAAACATAATTGGTCCGTCAGCTTTGTCAGTAATTTCTTCATCTACCAGACGTGGATCATGTTACATGGTTACCCTGCTTCCATTAAAACCTCACCTTTTAGAGATCTCTCCCTTAAAATATTCAGTTTTTACAGAAAACAAGTGGGCTACGAGTAACAGTCCTGATAAGTAAAGTGTCCTGCAGATGCTGGCAAACACACCGAGCTGTTACAAACCAAACAGGCCGACTGACTCATTCCCACTTTGCTCTGTTTTTATTTGCCTCCAGCGGCTTTTAGTCCAACATGCCAGTTGCAGCAGTTTAATATGAAGCCAGGTGAGCCGCCCCGCTGCTGCCTTTTATCTCCCGGCTTACATTATTCACAGAGCTTTCTGTGTTTCCATGAGGCTTTGACACAGAGGAGGACGGTGCAGAAACTCGGCTGGTTGAGGGTTTCTGCGACGCTGCTGAGCGCTGAGCTGTAAATCATTCAGCTCCACACTCACAGCGCTTATTTGTGTCATACGTTTCGGCTGTAAAGGCCATTTGCAGCCTGCATGAACACCGGTCACCCAGTGAGCTCCTACATCACTTCCAGGAAATTGGAGAGCTGCACTGAAAGCATGTTGCCGTGGCGCCAGGTTATCATGGGATGCAACTGAAAGCTGCTTCACAGGAGCCTTGTTTGCTGCCTTCACTAGCAGAGCTATCCGCCGTCCATTAGCCATGATGAAACTCCGTCCTGCCACATGAAACGTCAGTCAGAAGGCGTGCCACGCTTTGATTCATTTCTGCAGACAGATCTTTCATCGTCTGCTCGTATCGGGCTAAAAAAGGTTTGATTCCCAAACCCGGCCAGGCTTCAGCACACGGAGCTGCATCGAGATGATCTGTTACTGATCCAGGAAATGGAGCTGGCATGGCAACAAGCCTTCGTCTCTGATCCGTCAGGGCAAAAGCAGACAACAGAGGGCTGGAGATTTCTGCTCAAAGTGATTATTTGTCCTTTTTTAGTCACTTTTCAGGAATGTAAGACATGCTTTTAAGGCCATAACTCAATCATGTGTTCCTCAGCAGCAGGTGCTAGCTGTTACCTGCACTCCTCCAGCACTGACAGACTTCCTGGTGGATCATTTCATGTTGGTCATACCTGCTTTGCTGCTGAGCCAATGCCAGGCTGCTACATGTTTTACCTTAACCTCTCCTCTCTCTGTCTGCAGTATCCGTCTGCTCTCAGAGCTCTGTCTAATCTGTTTTACTCACCTGCAGCTGTTCCTAGCTATAATTAATCATTAATAACCTGCTAAACACAAACCGTTCAGCCTTTCACATTAAAGAAAATATTTTGGATGATTTACTATATGACTCAAGATTTTTTATATATTGAAGGAAGACTTAAGAAAACCTCTTTATAAAGCATTAGCCTTGCATTAAACTCCAGCCCACTCTTGTCTGTTTTACCATTAAATTGTGATTTTACCTTTACAATTATTACTGATGCATCTAATATGTGGCAAATTATATTTCTATACCATATTTTATTGCGAGATGCATAATAAAACAGATCACAGCCCAAATTTCTGCATCAGCTTCTTTC
Organism: Craterocephalus amniculus; assembly: GCA_036024015.1. NCBI lineage: Eukaryota > Metazoa > Chordata > Actinopteri > Atheriniformes > Atherinidae > Craterocephalus > Craterocephalus amniculus. Next base: position 6,264 of record JAVQJG010275489.1, read on the forward strand.
TTTTTAAGGCTTCTTTCCTTTTTTCCACCGTTTACTGCTGTTACATCATGCTCGCCCATCACCTCCTCCTTTTATCCTGTAGCACTGAAGCAGCATCCCTGCTCGTACTCTGGGATGTGGGTACCTTTTTTTCCTGACCTTAGATTTTATTGTTGCAAGACAGTAAATTTATTTAAAAGTCAAAAGAAGGAGCTGCTACTGTTTCCTTCAAAAGCTCCACAGGTGCCTTTGTGACGTCTGTAGGTGCTTTCAAACCAGAATAACTTATTTATACTTGTTGTTTTTGTCGAAGGAAGGAAGTATCCCCTTTCTCCCAAGAGGAGCCATCTGGGAGATAAGTGTAAAAGGTGCAGGCTGCCACTGTTTTAACAGATACGGGCAGAAAAAAGGCTCTTCAGTTGACTTTGTAAATGCAGCATGGAGAAGTGCAAGTTTATGTCAGAGCCATGCTATGGTTTCTCCTCGGTTTATATGTTGTTAATGCAGCTGAAAATCAAATATATGTTCTTACTTTAAGCAGCCCAGTGGGAACCTAGTTTAGTGTGAAAAAATCCATTTCCCCGCCTACATCTAAAACGAGAAGGCACATTTAGAGGGCTTTAGTTTTGCTCCGTCTGCATCCAGAGCGGTTTAATGCACCTTTTCCCACCAGGCAGTCAGCTCTGCCTTCACTCAGCCGACACTACACGACCCGGTTTCATCCTCAGTGTGGGTGGAGCCGTTATAGCGAGGTCTGTCTCTGGAAAAACAGCAATGGAAGAAGTGGAGCTGCTGGTTTACCTGCTGTTCGTTACGTTGCTCACATTTAGAAATAGATTTTCAGCATCCCGTCTTCTTGCTCGTCTTCTCCTGCTGCTAAGGTTTTCTCTGGTTACGGGTTTGGCTTTGGGTTTGGCGCAGTCATGAGCCAACCCGTGATGCCAGATTCTAGCCGATGGTGGCCGCCGTCTGCACGCGTCACCATTTTCTGTCCTTCAGAATGTCATCGGAAAGTATATCTACTCGCCCGGAAAGTCGTAACAAATCAGGCGGTGTGGTGCTGGGCTGACTAAGTGCTGATGGGAAAGGAGTATAAGTTTTCTGAGCCGCCTCGTACCAGTATAATTTTTTAGTTTTTCATATGTTTGTTATGCTAGTAAAGTGGTTGTTTGCTTCCAGACTTAAAGGAGCATAGTGCAAGTTTTAGCTTTTTCCAGAAGTCTGCCCCCTCTTCTGTGTACGGTAGCAATCACAAGGCAACAGCTGGTTAATATGCTCTCTCTCACCCCCAGTGGCCAGGGTGTGAATTGCAATGTGTCAATATAAAAGACAGCCTTCAGAGTTTTCCCCTTACCATTTAATAAAATGACAACGTTGGTACCAAACTTGGTATCGTTTGACTTTACGTGAATCGGTGTTCAGTAGAACCAAAGGAATTCAGTAAGTACCGATACAAGTACCGGGTTCGGTACCCATCCCTTTGTAGATCCTACATAGGCCTCTAGGATCTTCATATGGTGCATTGTTGGTTGTTTGCTCTTAAGCGCCTTAGGCTAAGCTAACTTTTCTAACCCTACATAGATTAACTTGGTTAACTTAGTTAGTTAGTTTTTGTTAGTATTAAGTTAATTGTATTAGTAATTAAGTAGACAACATTCAGTTACTACTAAGATGGGTTAGCTTTGATTGGCTAAATATCTGTGGTAGACATGATCAATCATGAGAAGGGTATTCAGGTCATACATCTGGTACGTTGTTGGTTGTTTGCTTGTAAACATTCAGAAGATCTTTAGCTAAGCTGACTCAGCTAACTTGGCTGAACTTGGTTAGTATTGTGTTCTTTAAGCAAAATTAAAAATCTCGTAGCAGTAACTGAGTATACAACATTTCTCTACTGGTTATCTTAGCTAACAAGATGTGTTTTATACGTACCTCATGCTGGAAGTCTGGCTTAACAGCAGCATGTTCACATGAACACATCCCGCTGCTGTAAGAATTGATTTATCTTTTCTGCCTGTGTTTTTGGTGCGGATCAATGTGAATGTCCCTGCGGCCGCTCTGTTTGCAGACTTATTATCCAGCTCGATGCACACTCTGGGCCATGTGTGACCCTTGTTATTATGTGTGCATTCATGATGCTTTTGCTGATTTATGAACAACACAGTGTGAGAGTAAGACTTCCGTTAACTGCAGGAGCTTTATGTTGCTGCACACATACAGTCTGTAAGCCAGCAGATAGTTAGCATGTGTTAAACTGCTCCATGGTTTCAGCTGCAGCGCACTGACTGTCACATGACCTTGCCTCCCCACGGCCAGCATCACACTCTCAGTGTTGGAGAAAGAGAACGGCTCTCTCATTAGACACCGTCTGACAAATGCACACTAGCATTGTCACAAGGCTGCCAGGCCGTCTCAGTGTCTCAGTGGGGCTAAAAGCACACATGATTCCTCTGTTTGCCCTTTTTCCCCTCCTGCACTCTCTCTTTCCACTAATCTGCCTGGCCACAACATTAGTTGCAAGGCCAGCTGTCACCCCTGCGGCTATTTTCCCGCAGCCATATGAACACCCTGTTGAATATTTTATTTTCGGTGCAGAGCCGCGAATCTGCCGATTTCCATCACTCTGTTCCTTCAAGTCCGTTTACAAACACACAGCGTGACGTTGCCAGCAGCGTAGTGACGCTAAATATAGCCTAAATGAGGCTGACCTTAAAAGCTTGTGGGTTTGCCTGAAATGCTTCTCGTTCAGCTGCGTTTCTTTGTCTAAATGCCTTTTTTTTTGTCCTCAGGAATATGAAACGAAGAGTGGCAGAGCTGGACCTGGCAACCCAACATCTCCCAGGCAGGGCGTGAGGAAAAACCTGGACTTCGAGCCCCTCTCCACCACCGCTCTGATACTGGAGGACAGACCTGCGTACGTAAACGCACACAATCTTGCTATCATTGTTATTCCTAGTCCAGTTTCTCTGTTTTCTCTCATCATGAACTGAACTCCATGCAGTATTTTTCCAGCTTATTCTCTTCCTGTTTGCATCGCTGTTGGTGAAAGAGAAGCGCTACTGAAAGTTTAATGGCCCTCTCTGAGCATAGCTCCATTACTCTGCCTTTTTTCCCCTCCCTCTCTCTCTCTCTCTTTATCTCTCTCTACCATTCCATGTATTGTTGCAGTCAATTACCCTGAAGTTCATTTTTTACTTCTGCTTTATGCTGCACAACTCGATACAATGAAGTTGCAGGAAATCAACAAAACTTTCAGAGCATCAGGAGTTTATTCCAGCACCATCTGCTGCCCCTTTACATGTGTAGCTGATGCGGATTTAGCCACTTTTAAGCTACATTTACTGGGTTTTTATCTAATATATATTAACATTTTTAGAATTAAATACATCAAGGGTTCTTAACTTTTTTTAATTTCGCCCCTTTCCAGTACAGTATGGTTAATTTAAGTATCAATGGTGTTTAATTAATGTTACACCTGGTTTAATTTGTTTTTAGTTAATAAACAACAGTTTATTAGTTAAATCCTTGTTAAATAAATGACATGGCACATTGGCATCATCACAAAGACATTTACATTTCATGTGTATACTTGCACATACAAGACAAAACAGAATAGGCTAAACATTTATGGTATAAATCAGGCTGCTACAACAACTAATTTAAAAAGCTCAAATCAGGCTTATTTACATGAAAACTTCAAATTATTAGATTTTACTAGATAATTAGATTTTACAAGATAAAAAGATGTAGAAAAAAGACATTTTTACAATTAATGATTCAGTGATAAAAAATAATTGAAATATCAAAAGGTTCATGTTAAATAAAGTAAAATGCACTTTTTTATTTATTCAAATAAAAACATGTTTAACTATTTATTTCAATAAACTCCTTTCAGAATTTTGTGACCTTTCGTCTTAATTTTTTAATTTCATATAATAAGCTGCGTCTCAGACGAGCGGACGACTGTCTTCTTCTGCTAGTTGGAGTTTGTTAAACTGGCACGTTGCCCCCACCAGGTGGTGGGAAGCTGTGTGTCTCACTGATATCAATAATGTGTTATGGCCCTCGTGGCTCCTGGGTGTAAAACTGAAAGATTTTTGTGGTATTCTTGTAGGTGTAAGACTCACTGAGGAATGTAATTATAGTGTGATTTCCTCTGGGAGGCTGATTGTTAGAAACACCTATCAGCTGGAGGACTGTGTAACTCCTGAGATATTTCCATTTCTCAGTGTCGCCAGCAGCGACTGAGACGAGTGTGAACCTAAATCATAAAATCCCATCCAGCTATTAGTCATTATTTCGTCTGAGCATCTTTTTTCTCCAACACACTCTGGATCTTCTTAGACAAGCTTTCTGGTCATTTCAGTGAGTATTACGGTAGTCAGGAATACTTCTCCAGGCTTCTTGAGGGATTTTCCAAAGTTCTTATTTGGCTGATGGCTTTTGTTGTGTTCAGAATTCATCCCTCCATTAGATCTGTTAACACTGATTTTCAATCCAGTTCATGTCATATGGCATAACTCAGCCTTTTCCAACCTTCCTTAACAATGACTGCCTGACACCTGTCCTTCCACAGAGACCATTTCTGATGAGGTTCTTAACCATCTTGGGCTAGATCCTGTATCACGTCTTTGCTGGATTTGGTCCCATTTCACTAAGGGCATACTTTTCAGATCCTGTTTATCTGTTGTAGATAGTTTGCGAGGCCCCACACTGCTTTTATCCATTTTTTAAGTACACAACACACTCCACGCTGAGATATGTCAAGTTTTTGTGAGACAATTTGTTGGTACAATGATAAAATATTTCCATCTGTAAAGTTATCTTTGGTATTTTGTTTAGATAGAACTAAAGAAATGGGAACAAATGACAAGCTGCTTGTCACAAAAAGGCTAAAAATACAATTTAAAACTGGTTCTCTGCTAAATTATCTGTTACAGCACAAACTCGCCTCCTGAGTTAGCTGCTTGAATAACTTTTAGGTGAGAGTTAAGCAGCTAGACAACAAAAATGCATTCTTTTGGAAATGATCCGTCGAGACTGAAAGTCCAAAGAAACTGTGGAAGACCCAAACGGTTGCTGCAAACCAGGAAAATGTAAATAAATGAAGCTGAGCTCAGGGTTTTACAGGATGTACTGTACATGTTGCAGTCGAAGGCATTAATCTGACGTCAGAGGCATTTTTAGCCATTAACCACATTGACCAACACCTGCATCGGAAACAGGACATATTACAGAAAAATGCAATGGTTAGTGGAGTCAGCCTGTCAAAGTTTAATTTTACTATAAAGAATTATAAACACAAAGATTATTAGCAGATTAAATAAATGCACATTATTTTTCCCCTTTGGCCAATATCTCACCTTAATATTCTAAACTTTTCATTTCGATGTATAGATCTTTATAACTGTGGCTGTTTTCAGTCACTTCACCTTATGAGCAAACATCCTGTTAAGAAATGACTCTGCAAAGTTGCTGGAGAAAACTCCTGATACACCACCATCTTGCTAATCTCATCATGAATAATGCAGGTGAAGCTCAGAGCGCATAGCTGCTAACCTATTTGCATGCATGTATGTGTCTTACAGGAATCTGCCAGCCAAGCCAGCAGAGGAGGCCCAGAAGCACCGACAGCAGTATGAAGAGATGGTGGCCCAGGCCAAGAAGAGAGGTGGGCTTACTGGGACCTAGACACAGATGTCACCTTCTTATCTTACGCAGATTTACTCTGTTTCCCTCTGTTTTTAACTTAAACCACCTGTTTTCTGTAGAAATGAAGGAAGCTCAGAGGAGGAAGAAGCAGCTGGAGGATCGATGCAAGCTTGAGGAGAGCATCGGTACAGCGGCCCAAACCTGGAACCAAGAGATTCTGCCTAACTGGAGTACAATGTGAGCCCACCAAAATGACTTATTTCATACTGGGATTTATTTCTGATTGTCAACACACAACCAGCCAATCTATTAGGTCGAAAAGGCTCATCGGCCAATCACAAGGCAGCAGCTCAGTCCATTTAGTCATGGAGACATGTTGGAGACGACTTGGTCCAAACTGAGCTTAAGAATAAAGAGGTACGGGGATTTAGGGTCTGGCTACAACTTTTTCATCAAAACAATTACTTTTTCAAAAATAATTCATCTACAGAACATCTAAAAGGGTGCAGAATAAAATTATTCATTTTATTGGTAGAATTAAAGGTTGTTATGAGAATGAACGAGTGAGATTGCACCACCTGGTGGCAGGGAGGAATTAAACTTTTAGCCGTCATCTGTAAGTGACTTTGAACATGGCGTGGTTGTTGGTGACTCACCAACAGTAAAAGATGGAGAAACGTTTTCAGGTCTGATGAGTTTCTGTTTCAGCTCCACACAGATGCTAGGCTCAGAATTTGGTTTACACATCATGAAAGGATGTATCCATCCTGCCTTGGATCAGTGATTCAGGCTGCTGCTGCTGTGGGGATGGTGTGGAGGATATTTTCTTGGCAGACTTTGGCTCCTTTAGCTTGACTTCCATATTAGCTAAGGAATTACTTCCTATGAAGTGGCTTGAATGAGCATGTTTATTGTAGCTGGACTAATGGGGATTTGTTTTAATTGGATTAAAATGAATTAGTTTGAAGTGGTTGTGTCTGTTAAGTGCCCTGAAATGACTTTGTTTTGAATGGGTGCAGTACAAATGCAGCTGAGCTGAATGGAGTTATGAACACAGTGGAGCATCTTTTGATGCTGCTTCCAGCAGGATGATGCTTCATGTCACAAAGCTCAGATCTATAAGTTCATTCCACAGCCACCACATGTCCAAACCAACCACCTGCCCTCTGGATCCGGTTCCTACGGAGATCCTGCAGAGCATTCATCCTACCATCAAGCCTGCAATCACCCACATTATCAACTCCTCCCTGAAATCTGGTGTGTTCCC
>JAVQJG010275530.1:0-22377 GCA_036024015.1 Craterocephalus amniculus
CAGTTTGCAATGCTTTTATTTATTGAGTTTTAAGAATTAGAAATGAAAAGTTTTTCTACTCTGTGTGTGTAAAAGAGGCCAGCATCCACAGGGTGGTGCTGTTTGGCAATTTTCTGCAATTTCTTTAATAAACTGCAAAGTATTTTAATTGCCAGTTTGTGAGTTTACTGTCTTTGTGGAGAGTTGAGTCCGGACGCTGGCTTCATTGCGCACTTTTTGTTCGTAGTCAAACTCTGGATATCCCATCACACAACCGGACTCTCTTCTTTTGTCTGCTTCAGGTAAAGTTGGTCATCTTTTTTGTTTAATGACTTGTGTTTGCCTGGTCTAGATGCTCTGTTCGCAGTTTGTCAATAGATTTATTTCCTCATGCCTCCTGTAATCCTGGACCAACATGCCAGTTCGTGAAAATCTCTGCAATGTTTTCCAGAAAAGAAAAAAACACCAAGTTTTATTTTATTTTTGTTTTTTATGTTGAATGAGATTAATTGGCTTTTCTCTGCATTTTCGCAATGCTCAGACTCACTCCCCTCTATCTGTTTGTCAGAAAAGAAAGATTTTAGTTTGTTTGCACTGCATATAAAACAACATTCTGATCAATATTGTAATTGATGAACATTTGGTCTGTTTCAGGGAAACTTGGAAGATATTGATCGTGTCCTTCCCAGGAATTAGCGGTGATTGAACATTGGAAGAGTGTGTCATCTTGAATGCAGAGTGTATTGTGTTAGTGTTAGTGTTAGTGACAACTTTAATGTTTGTTTGTGCATACTGATGTGATATTGATCAACTGCAGCAGCATGTTGCCACCAGTGAAGAAGGATCGGATCATTACTCACCTTCCATCGGTATGTAAATATATAAACTATAAACACACATACACACTGATCTTACACCTTTAAAACAAAGCTCTAAAAGTTTGTTAGGATCCCCAAGATACACTCAGGATTTACTCATTTTCTGTTGGGGTGAAAAACAAAAAACAAATATCATCATATGATCCTAAAAAATTCAAACTTAGAGGACCCACAATATTCATAATTTTGTTAAATAATATATTGCGTTTAATGACATGATGCTGAAATCCCCAAATTCTTTTTAAAATTTGAGATTGTGCTCACCTGACATCGCAAAACTCAGTTCAGTTGGAACTTTTTTAGCGTTTAAGTTGTCTGGAATATATGGTATTTTCATTCTTTTTTTTATTTCTTCTTTAAAAATATTTAGGAAAACATCCAGTTATTTCTAAATGACCTCATGATAGAGGAGGGAGATCTAATAACATCAGAAGTGTCCTGTGTGTGGAAAGGAAACTGTGCTGCAGCATGAAAACTCTGCCATGTAAACATGGTAGAGGTGGTATCATAGCTCGGCCCTGTTTGGCTGCACTGGGGTCCGAATGGTTTGCCATCAAGATAACAGGCCAGTCTTGTAAATCAGTTTACTAGGTAACGTATCCAGAGTGCAATAAAAAAGCTTTTTTCCAATTCCAAAAAATATGTTTTAGTTTTACATAATTTAGGTGTAATTTATTTTACAAAGTTTAAAGATGTGACAAAGTAATTGCATATAATATACTCTCTAGAGTTAGAAATGGCTTTGTCTGGGTTTTTTTTTTTTCACAAATCTTTTACGAGATATGATTAAAAAGTGCTCTTTCAAATGGTTCCGCAGGACATTAAGGGGTTAAAGTGCACCAGCACTGCTGTGAAAAAGGAAAAATCCACTTCAGACGTGTACATAAACATTTCTGTGCCACAGAGGTGTTTTTTTTTCTTTTTTTCTGTCCATTCATCTAATCAGATTTTCACACTCAACGCTAGCAGTAGAAACTTTGATGTAGCCTATACATTGACAATGATGAAGCAGTTCTGAGGGAAAATCTCATTACATCTTTTTTGTAATTGAATTTCTGGAAAAGTGCAAGTCATGCAGCAGGACAAGGGCTGAACACAGAAGTAGTTGTTTCCAAAGTTATGGCTAAAGAAGAATTAAGTTAGAATTCTGGAAAGACATCCACATCTAAGAGTTGAAGCCATTACGCACAGAGGAATCATTCCTCCAAGCAGACGCCAGGAATGATAAATAATCTGTGAAAACATCTAGTTGGAATTATTGCTACACAAAGTGGCCACACCAGCTAATGAAAACAAGTTTACAGACTTTTACCGCTAATACTGTAGATGCGTGGGACTAGATTTCTTTACTTTACAAACTGATGACCTATAAAACTATTTGCCCTCTTTGTTTAACTGGATGTTTTTATCTAGTTTTAATTACGTTTGAAGTCTTATTTAAACAGAAATGTAGAACATGTTCAGTGTTTTACAGACTTTTAAGCACAACTGTAGCTATGAAAGCGCAGGCACAACTGCATGTGCTGTAAGGCAATTACAGCTAACAAAGTAACCATTGATGTAGGGGTTATTTTCATCTTGACAAAGCTGCGAATCTTTCACCAGCTTGTAGCTTGTATCATTGCTAAGATGTGCTTCCCTTTATTTCTGACCATTTGTCTTTTTTCTGCTTCCTTGTCAGTGTTTTAGCCCAAACGCAGCGTTGCACACCAAAGAAGGCTTCCACCCGCAGGTGAAGGCCGTGTGCCAAGCTCAGAAGGCCGACGCCGTGAGGTGAGATAACACGAGGGTTATTAAGACAATGCTCTGCCTCCCATCTGGCGACACACTGAGATATGTGTTTAAGCTAAATAAATTAGCCCTGGCAGGGCTCTTTAAGTCACGCTATGTCTGCTCTGTCAGCTGATATCCATCTTTCAAACCCACCACATCTGACTGCGTTATTCCGGTGGTCTATTTAAGGATAAAACTATTGAGGTTCTTATAAATCACACGAAAACGGAGTAAACAGACAGCTCTGCCTGTATTTCTGCTTAAAATGTGAAGCTTTCTGAAAAATGATTAGATATAGTTTGAGTTTAAAAATATTTTAAACAGGAGTATTAAGTGTATTTTTCAGGACTAGATTTTTTCCTGGACTGACTGATGCAAAAGTGTTGCTCTGCAGTGTGACAGCATGTGACTTTAACTCAAGCTCATGTTATTCTCTACAATAAAGGAATATCTTATAAAACCTCAACTTATGGTTGGGCTCATAAATGTGTTTGTGATTATTTATGGACTACAGTAAAAGTGTGGATGAATAAACACTCACTCACAGATATTTTCACGATAACCATCAAGCATCTGTCAGAGGGATCACTGCTACTGTGACCCTCTGATTTAATATGTTGACAGTGAGTCAAACATCTGGAATTTTGAGTTTTACATACTCACAACATAAAATACACTCATTGCTCATTCTAATTACTATTTTGTTTTTTTATACCTTATAACTTGTTTTGTTCTGTATGCCATTTATGTGAAACTTGCAATAGAAGTGGAACTCTGTATAAACCCAAGGTGGGCTTCGTTCCCCTCCTTGAATTAAACCCATGTGATATGTTCAGAACAAATAAACCTAAATGTAAACCTAAAATCCAGTAAAATGATAGATTTATGTTGTTTGGTAGAAATAAAAACAAAAAACAAAAAAAAACAAACGAAAGCATTGATGTAATAAATTAGGATTGGTATTTTTGGTTACATGAATGTCTATGATGATAATAGTGTTCAGATTAGATCTAGAATTTGAAGCCCGAACTTTATCAGTCAAGTTCAGGGGAGCAGGTGCTTGATTCAAAACCCAATCATGGGTATAAAAGAGTACAGAATTTGACACAGCTTTCTGTAGTTCCTGCATCAGTCATGTTGTTGTTGGGTTGTTACTATGTGGAGTCATGAATGAGAACATGGGCTTTCTGTTGTCAGCTTCAATATCGCCAAGGTCATCGTGGTTGGAGATGTTGCAGTTGGGAAAACATGTCTGATCAGCAGGTACGACACACACACATGAATAATTTACTGATTTATAGTCCTAGCCATGCTTTCAACTTTAGATGTCATCCAGTTGCTCCTTTATTTTATGTGCTGGTTGCATGATTTGTGTTTTCTTCAACTTAAGAATGTTTAGTTGTCATGTTGAGCCAACATAATTATTATTCATTATTATTGTTGACCAACAATAATAATAAATAACCATTGTTGTAATTTCCAGCAAGGAACAAATGCATTTTTGCGTTTCACAGCTTTAATTACTTCAAACTGTAGCCTTGTAGGAGCAGGAGGAGGAATTTGGCCTTAATATAATGAGTATTTGTGCAGAAGTCAAAGATGTAGCAGCATCTCAACACAATGGTCCATCCTAACTCCTCATTTAATTGACATGTCATGCAATTTTTCTTTAAAACCCATCATTCAGATGCACTTTGTTCAGGCAGGCAGAAGCACATAAACAACACCACTCATACTAAAGTGAGCATGCTGTGGTTATTTATCATGGAATAGTTTTCATGGGAATTGTAGTGATTGCACTGGAAGAGCAACTAAAATGATGGGCTTCATTCATCACATGTCAAACTGGCCACTTAGTTTAATTTTTACCTGCCAAAATGATGTCAATAAGTATTCAGTGGGCTGGGAAGTGTTAAAGAGTCTCTATGCAATTTTATTACAGTCATAAAGCTGCTTGGAAGTAATTATTTTGCTTGACTGACCTGTTCTGGTGAAAAAGCTGACATTTCTATCTGGTCTCCCTATATCCAAAACCACGCTTGCCCAAGTTTTGCCCATTGACACTCTTGTTTGTTTCGGGCTGTATGTCTCATGATACACAAGATTCCCGATATACTGCAGGTCATAAATCCGTTTAGATGGACATGCATATTTAATCGATTCGTTTTTTGCTCTTATACTGCTTTGATAATTACTTTTACTACATACCTTTGAAGCCCTGGTGACTTGCCGTCGCCTGTTCACAACAAACCGTAAGTTGCCTCTGGTTTACAGCAGGCTGCTTTCTCTGTCACTGATTTTTGCTATGGAGCTCCCCCTACAGCTTTGGGGTGCGCACTGCATGGTAAACAACAGATCTGCTTTAATTTAGAGCCGTGCTGCCAGCAATCTATCAGCGAGTGTGTTTTATCATATAAACCACCAGGAAGTCAGTCATTTACTTTGTTCTAAATCTTTGCTGCTGCAGAAAGTTTGATCCACTGAGGCACGTTGAGTAACTCATGCAATCCACCTGCACCCGGAGCCCAGACTCATGTTTTCTTTGGGAAACATCCGCATCCTTATTAGGGCTTTAACTGAGTCAGTCAGAATCACAAGTCATCTAGTTACACCATCAGCACACACAGCAGTTGCTTGTTTTCTTCCAATTATTGTATATTTGCACAATTATGCCTATAGCCTATTCAATGTCCTCGTTAAAAGAAAACATTTAAAAATATTTACTTGAATTTTCATATAGGTGGAGTTAGAACACCAATAATATTCTTTTTAAAGGGGTTTAGGTGGCCTTTCATGGTAAAAATGTCCAAATTTGAAAATGTAATAGTGTAACAAACCGTCACATTGGACATTTCATACCCAAGCTAAGTGTTAAATACGGTTCAGACCGGCTAAATTCCATAAATTCTCGATAAGATACAGGCTAATGTAATGTAGCGTAACAGTATTAGCTACAACCCTGAAATAGCCTCACCCTGTATGTCTCTGTTGGTTCTGTAAGGTTCTGTAAGGGAGCATTCAACAAGAACTACAAAGCGACCATTGGGGTGGATTTTGAGATGGAGCGTTTCGAGGTGCTCGGGGTTCCCTTCAGCTTACAGCTGTGAGTATGCCGCTCCACACACACACTGAGGCTGATCAGCAACTTCATGTGACAGTGTGTGGGTCCTGTCACTGTGTGCCTCCGACTGATGCTGGGCCCTGGCTACTTGGCCACGGGGATATCCCTTTGGCTGACTGGTAAGCGCGCATGACTTTCACCTGGGAGGTTGTGGGATCGATCCCCGCCCGGGCCCTCTGGCCATCCTGCCACATTCAGATGGGCCAACATCTGCCTTTGATGCAACACATCCTCCATTTAGGTTCACCCCACGACATTTGAATCCTATAACTAGGTTATTGTGAGGCTGTAACACATCCTGCAGAAAATTTGTTAATCGTGTTGTTTACTGAGGTTGTGAAATGCTCCTCTTCAGGTTTGATGAGAGAAGAGTGACCAAAACAAGCTCTCAGTGTGTTGATAAAGATAAGAACACAGCCAGAAATGGACAAATAGCTGCAATCTCAACTCTTCCAACATACGCTCTGTTGGATGTGACCTTCAGACATCCTCCAGTGCTCAGCTCAGAGCAATTTTTTCTCCAAATCTACAGCTTCTTCTTGCTTTTCTTGATAAAATTCAAACTTCTGTATTGTAACTGTGTGGCTCTTAAAATCCATATGTGCTACATACATGTAGGTCTCTGGGCTGTAATCTCTGACAGCCAAAAATGCCAAAGACAACAGTTAAAAGTGTGTGTGGTCTGTTCCAGGTGGGACACGGCAGGTCAGGAGCGGTTCAAGTGCATAGCTTCCACATATTACAGAGGAGCACAAGGTGAGCTTTGCTCTGCATCGACGCTCTATCATCGCTACCTTTGACACGAGACCGATTTATACGATTTGTCTTCTTCTGACACCTTTTGGCTTTTTTCTTTTGGTTCTCCAGCCATCATAGTGGTGTTTGACTTAAGCAGTGTGAACTCGTTAACACATGCCAGGTATGTCCCAGCCTTTTATTTGTTATTTATTTTAGTTGTTATTCTTGTGAAAAGCCATTCCTGGTCTTACTTCTGTGTGTGTGTGTGTGTAGGCAGTGGCTGGAGGATGCGATGAAGGAAAATGACCCATCGAGTGTTTTGCTTTTCCTCGTTGGTACCAAGAAGGACCTCAGCGTGAGTGAAATTAGTTGATGTTTTGAAAGAAATGAACGAAAATAAAAGTAATTTAAAGATTAGAGCTGATACATGTAAGTTAATAGATTAACCAATGAGAAAAAGTTAACTAGCCAAAAATTTAGGGGTTTATTTATAAAAGTATTTTTGGTAAATGTAGTATTGTAATACCACAGTTATGACTGGCATCAACAATCAGTAGTTTAACATTAAATAAAAATGACAGTTGTGGTCATAAAAGACACAATAAGTCTTGATCAGGCTGTTCAACTTGTGAAAAATGCTAATGTTAACACATTTGACTTTAATAGTTATTTCTCACATATTAAATATGACATATGTATTCACAGTTATCTTTACAACCAGTTTCCACCAGATTTGACTCCTTATGGCCACAGCACCGATGCATTTTAGCACTGTATATATTCAGGAGACTTATTGACTCTCTTTTTATGTCTGAATGTTTTAAGTTGTTATTTTCTGATAAGTCAAGCTTTGTATTTCTCTCCTCAGTCTCCTGATCAGTTGGCTAAGATTGAGCAGGAAGCCATCCGACTCTCTGAGGAAATCAAAGCAGAGTACTGGGCTGTGTCTGCAAAGTCAGGTGGGAGATGAACCTGGTCATTTGTATAAATAACAGCCACTTATGTTGTGCTTCATTTCTGTTCAATCCTTTTTGATTTCTCATTAAACCCTGCTGTCTGTCTTCCTGCTCGTTCCAGGAGATGGTATCAGGGACTTCTTCTTACGAGTGGTTTCTCTGACGTTTGAGGCCAATGTTTTGGCTGAACTCGAGAAAAGTGGATCAAGGCACGTCAAAGACATAATCAGTGAGTCCCTTTATTCAGAAATCACTCAGTGGCTGCAAGGCTTGTCTGCTCGTCCTCTTATAAAGTTGACTTTATCAGATGAAAAACCACATTTGGTCACTTTACTACACAAACTTCTCACTCCTTTTCAAACATGTAAGATCATTTATCAACGATCAATAATTCTAAGTAAAATATAAAAAACACACTTTCCATCCAAATTGTTCATGGGAATAAGGATCTAATAACAAAAACTTTGAAAACACAGAGAATTGAAGCTACAGCTCAGTCAGATTTTATACACCAGGAACGAATCCTTCAGAAAAGAAGAATATTTTTTCCTTTCTCTCCTTCTCCAGCTGGTTACTGTCTCTCATAACGCTTTAATTAACAGGAAGCCTGTGAGTCCATGCAGCTACTCTGGTTCTCACACTCATGTGACACGGAGCAGCAGCCGTGTCATGTGACAGTGGTCGGTTTAATACACTGAGATATTCTGGTATGAACAGTAGATTACTGAAAGAATAACAGTGTTTGTTATAATACTAGTCTGGATTTGGGCTTTATTATCAATTTATTGATAATAAATTTATTGATAATTATTGATATTAATATAATACAAAATCCATACAAAAGGACTGCGAGAAGATTCACAGTGCGAAGTTTAGCTCTGCCTCTCTATGTGGAGTTTAAGTCTTCTCCTCGTGCAGGCGCAGGTTCTCTCTGGGTATTCTGTCTTAATCCCACAATCCAAAACACATGCAAGTAAGATTAAATGGTGAGGGTCCAATGAGTCGATGTGTGAGCGTAAACAGAAGCTTGTTGTCCTCTTTGCCTCTGTGATGGACTGGTGACCTGTTTAGGTGTACCCGACATCTCGGAGAAAGGGAGGAAAGGTGAAACCATACAAAAGGAGCAGCTTGTTAACAAGATAGTATTGATCCTCTTGTATTGATCCATGCATCTCATGAGATGTAACAAGGACCTCAGTTTCAAGAGTGAATGTCCAATGACTCCAACATTGTAAGTTAGGTGGACTTTGCAGACTTTTCTAGCTGCAGAAAACAGCTTAGAAAATATTGCATAGATGTAATTTGAAAACTATGTGGACAACAAAAGCAGCAATATCATAATTTATTTTGTAGTAGTTGTTCTTTATTCACAGCATTTTGCAATCATTACACATTTTTATGTGTTTATTGGAAAATCTGCGTCAGTAATAAGGCTGGAAGCAGTTTAATCAAACGTGTTTGACTTGTTACAGCATGAAAGCATTGAAATATCTGACTCTTAAAAAAGTCAAGATGGAAACACAAGCAGACATTCATTTAGCAACTTCACTCACTTCACTGGTTTCAATCTTTTTGCTCAATTTATTGACAGAAAAATGAGCTTGTGTTCTGTGGGATGGTGGCGTTTTAAAGGGATATTTTGTCTCATTTCGGTTGTATGCAGAGATCACAGACAGGACAGAAGCTGATCACAAACCGAAGAGGAAGTCCAACTGTTGCTGAGGATGAACCTTTGGGATGAGCCAACGACCACCTGGGTTTTACTGTATGAGGCAACAGCAAACACAAAGCGAAACATTCAACAGGAAAAATTAATCAGAAAAACGGTCACAGCGGCTCAGAGTGGATATGAATAACGATGTCAAACTACTGATGTATTCGTATCATTTGGAAAAGTGCCTTAGAAGCATTTGGTTGTAATCCCACTTGCAGCTTCGGCATTATGAATTGTAAGTTGAGACTGTAAACAAGTCCATCAGCAGGGTGTTTAGCGTTGACCAGGCCTGCAACAACAGAGGCTCTGTGATATCATTGGGTACATAAACATTGCTCAGAGAATAAGACTTTTCTCTACATTTCAAAAAGCACTTGGTTCTTCATAAAGAGAGCTATGTGTCTGAAGCAACATTTTTCCACTGTTACGACAGAAATTCAAGAATCAGACCTGCTGCATTATCTCTCCGTTTCCTCCCTGGCCTCCCGTCATGTGTCTCTGCGCTGCTAATTTGATACGTACGCTGGTTCCAATGACCGCCGTCACGCTCATAAAGCAGCTCTCCTCTCTGACACAAGGGTTCACATGATCTTGAAAATGGAGGGATTGTCTGCCGGAATGGGAACGAGCAGCGAGCTACGTCTCCGCCCAACGGATTCCCTCCGACATGATGAAAGAAGGAGAAGCGCGTGCCTTCATGAGTTTATCTTCTTATCTCACTTTTGATGCAGATATCTCTTTTTTTCAGAAACATGCAAACCCTTTTTTTGTTTGCTCAGCTACTTCCTCTTAGCTGAGTAGGTAATAATTACATTTTGCCGTATCAGTTCATCACCCAGTTTCCCAGAATGACAATGTGAAACGCGTTTATGTGAAATGTGATTTAAAAGTCTTCACTCTTCATTAAATGTTTTGAAAACGCTCTTTTTGCAGAAATGACAGCAGTAAGTCACTGGATTGGTTTTCTAGAAGCTTGGCACACCTGAATGTGGTTTTGTTTCTCATTGTTGTTAGTTAATCAGCTCTAAGTGAAGCATCTGTAATGTCATCTTTAATCGGTTTATACATGTAACATCATGTAGAATGTAGCTCAAACTCAGGGACAACTTTAATTACTGGATATCTATTTGGGCCGGGAACAAAGCGGGAAATCGTTAGGTGCTCCAGTCCTACATCCCGTTAGTAGAGATCTCTTTGCATTTGGCTCCATTTCTAACTCCTTCAGAGGCACTGCCATGCTTTATATGGCACACTGCTAACGAAATGATTGGTATAAACACATTTATTCTGTTTTTATAAGTATTAAATAATAATTGCAGATGTAAATTTAGTCTTTGACCGCTTGGCCTTCCATCCAACGGCACTGCCATAAAGACCTGAATAATGACGTATCATGGAGATTGTCATCTTTGTGAAGGACTAGCTGAGGAGTTCATTAACAGTACTTCCCACACCAAGGACCCATAGGACAGGTTTGGTATAAGGACCAGTTCTAGAGGAAACCGACTGTTCTCCCAGCCTGGCTACCGCGACTAAAATTCGCAAGCTCCATATATATATGCTCGCATTATAGTCGCAATAGCCAGGCTACTGTTCTCCTTTGGTAGCTCAACTCTGTTTTCGTGGCAGAGTTCTTTGGATTTCTCAGTTTTGTTTTTACAATGCAGTTGTCAAATCTTTTTTTTTTTGTGCCCGTTTCTAGTTATTCTTTTCAATCAACAGTTTTGGTTTATGACATGTGGAAATGGACTGCTATATACATTATGCTTACATTCGACTTTGGTGAAGCCTGATTTTGTTTGCCAAATCAACTGCATGGTTTAGTGGGACCTTGAAGAGAACTTAGCAATCATCAGTAAACAGACCACACAAATGCTAAAATGTGGAAAAGTTGTTCTGAGCACATCTCAAGAATTTTAAAAGCAGACAGGCATCAGATTACAACTGGCACACTACAAAGGCTCTTTATATGCTGGCAAATTTAAGATTCTATATAATACAGAAATAATATTTTAAAGAACAAGTTTTTATTTTGTGTGGAATATGAAGTGTGTTGATTGGAGGAAATGTAATTCTCCCTATTCAAAACAAAAATACATTGGATCTGAATGCTTCTGCGACAGTACTTTGATCATTGCTCTGACTATGAGCTGCGAATAAACTGGTTTTTCTAAGTGGATGAAATGTTTCCTTTCAGATGACAATGAAGATAATAAAAAGAACAAACATGTCAACATTTTCTTCTTTAACACATCATTTCCCATTTTTCAAATTAGCACAAACAAGACGGTTTACTATGAACACTTTTATTAAAGGGATCACCGGTAAAAAAGGTCACCAGCAGAGCCGAGACATAATCTCTCCATCTTCACCGTCTGCTGCTGACAACCAATCAGTCTCTCTGAGACAGGTGCGACATCTTAACCCGGCAACAGAAGTAAAACTCAGCATGTTTACTCAAAATTAATTATTTAAAATATGCATTTTAAGAGATCATGATGCTTTGCACACTGAAACTTAGAGCACACCATAGGAACCAGTGCTGCTTGTTTGTACTGTGGTACGAAACCCAGCAAGAAGTGAATGCACGAAGAAAGCAGTGACATCAAAACCGGTTGATGACGATCGCGAAATGTGTTTTCAGTATATTCATTCTACTGAAATGACTGCGTGCAGCTCAGAAAATGACAAAGTGGGGAATATAAACATAGAGGGTAGAAGTCAGTCTGACAGGATCTTTGCTGATAGTGTTAGAAAACCGTGTTACTGTTGCAGTTGTGAAGAATCTTGTTAGTCTATTTTCAGTGAGAACACCAAATGGTACATGACAAACGTAACACAAACCCTAAACTGCAACCACTTAAGATGCATGAGATCTAAATTTGAGTAAACATTTAAAAAGAAAAATCACAATTTGACAGCCTTTTAGCTAGTCGCTCGACAAACGAGTTCTTTTGTCAAACTTCTTGTCTTGTTACTAAAATCAATAGCTCTAAAATAACCACCCTCTCCTTCAGCGCCTTGCCTTTTTTACACATATGAGGTCATCAAAAGCAACAACCGATTCAAATGTGGCCAAACCACAAAGTCAACAATACATTAGAGCAGTATACAGGGAAAACACAGTCAGCTGATCATAATACAGCAAGTGGTGGAAACAATTAGCAGGATTGACAAAGCCTTCTTTTCTAACCCTCTTCACTGTGTGAGCTTGTGTCTGAACAGTTACATTTGCGTTTGCTTCGTCACTTGTAAAGAGCCGAGTCTGAAGATTCAAACAGAAAAAGAGGGAAAAAAAACTGTCTTTATTCACTCTGATTCAATCCATACAAAAATTAAATTCCCTGATCGGCTTGGCAATGCGCTCTTTTGGCAATTGCTTTCAAAAATCCACAAACCACAAAGGAGGAAATAATGACTGTTCTCTTCTGTCAAAACCATCAGGAATTGAACTAAAACCAACAGCAATAACAAAGATAGGAGGACAGCTCTTCTGTCAGTGTCTATGTAGGTCCATATCCTATATGTAACTGATAATTCAAGTATTTTTTTTTGTCATTGTACTGCCCGTGTGCATGACATGTACAGTTATTTTGATTATTCAAAATACTATGGAGCCACAGCAGACGGGCTGGGGACAGGAATAGAAACCATTTGGTGTGAGACTGTCACCTGAACCATGAAGCCAAGCTGACTGCTACAGCCACAATATGAGGAGGTGAGGAGAATGAATGTATGGCAATCAGCTGGATGGAGTGGGTATCAGCTGGTGGTCAAACAGAGTGAAGAGGCTGACGGGAAAAAGGTGACGAGCTATCTGAATGAGGCAGTACAATGGATGAAGTGTGGTGGTGGGGGATGTGCAGCAACGCCCCCCTCTGTATCCTATCGGTCCATTTCATCCAGCAGGGGTGTGGCATCTCCGGCGAGAGACATGGGTGTGCTCTCGATCATGGGGCTGGGTGACGGCCGCGGCGTCATCCTCTGGGCTTTCTTCCTCCCTTCTGCTTCTTTCTCCTTAAGCCACTGCTCGGCCATCTTGCCCCAGTCCACTGCAGAGGAGCTGCTGCTCGGCCTGCAGGGGAGACGGACAGAGGGGGAGGTGTTGTATTAGAAAAGTTAAATCTGAGGATATGCTAGGCTGCAGCTCAGCTTTGAAAGCAGCTCAGACTGGAGGTTTAGCGCCACCTAGTGGTGTAATACTGTATATGAGGAGTTCAACCGACAAGTCAGTCTAGTTCAGGGATGTCAAATATATACGACCCAGGGGCCAAAACCAAAGGGTCCAATCTGGCCCGTGGGATGAATTTGGTCCAAGTTACTCCAATCAATATGTTAAATACTGAATATTTTTAGTTCCAGATGCCTGTAATTGAGCGATTCGTCGTTGTTTTAGGTCCATTGTGATCTGTGATCTGTTAGTTGTAATAGTTGTGTGATTAAGCAAATATATAAAATGAAGTAAATATCGAAATAAATAAATATAAAGGAAAACATACAAAATAATTTGAAATAGGTTTTATCTCAAGTAAATTGTATAGATAAAAATTGTCAAGTTTAAAAATGACAAAACTAAATCTATTGCATGCTAACATATTGGTTTAAAGATTAACACATTTTATAATCTTATAAATTACACACAAAATATACCAAGCAAAAACATTTAAATGAATAAAAAAAAAATCTTATTGTTTATAGTGTTTTGTAAACATTTAGACCATTAAACAAGGTGATTTGTGCTTCTTTATACTATAACAAAAGCGAAAAATGTGACATTTTCATTAATACAAGATTATCATGTTGTAAATTTACTGGTCCGGCTCACTTCAGATCAAACTGTGCCATATGTGGCCCCTGCACAAAATTAGATTGACACCCCTGGTCTAGTTAAATCAGCACACATTCTGTACTTACTTTGGCTGTGGCGGCTGCTGCTGCTGTGGTGTCCGTCCTCGGGATGAGGTGGAGGACGATGGCGTGCCAGATGAGTGGCCATGGTGACTGCTGTGGTGGCCGTGGTGTGGCAGGTGAGGGTGGGCATGTGTGTGAGAGTGGGAGGACTGAGGGGTAGAGCCTGGGTACTGCGGCGTGCCCAAAGCCTGCTGGCTCGGCGTGGTGTACGAGTAGCTGGGCGTCATCATAGGTGTCGCCATGGGCTGCTGTGGCGTAGCGAAGACCTGGGAGGAATAAAGTGTTGGTCATGGACGAGTGTCACCCAGTTATTGAAGACATTCAGTGTTTATGTTTCTAGAACTGCTAGTTAAAGTGCAGGTTGAATGAACGATTAGTTCATAAAACCCTAAAATCAATGTTAAATGTGTCTGTTAGGACCCCCCTCTTCCTTTCCACAGCTGCTTTTAACATTAAAGTTGTCCTCACATGATAAGCGGAGGAGCTTCCTCCTCCTCCTGTGCTGCCACCGTAGCCGTACTGACTGGAGCCCCACTGCGCGGGGGTGGTGTTGGGGTTCTGGCCCTGGCCCGTGACTGCAGCGATGGCACTGAACATCTGAGAAGTCATGTTGCGTGGGAGGGCGTTCACAGCTCGTGTCAGGTCTGGGGAAAAAGCAGTAAACTCATTAAAAACGGTACAATCAACCTCAGCTTGTGCTGAATTGTGTACTTCTGTGTGGAGAAGGCAAATGACTTGCCTGCAATGTTAATATTAGCGGGGGTGGCATTCAGGGACGCGGGCGTCCTCGTTCGGCTGCTGTTGCTAGGGGTGATGCCTTTGATTGAGGAGAAAATGTTTAGTATCTTTGCTATGTTCCCAAATTTTATTGCCTCTCAAAACTGTAGGAATAAAGCTTCAATACCTGGTACTGGCTCTTGGTAATGGTCCTTAAACCAACGGAATAGCCCATTTACAGTCGGAAATATCTGGGAGCGGTAGCGGAAACCGTCTGGGGTGATGGTCACGTACTCAATCCTGAAAAGAGAAACAAAGAATTGCAGAATAGGAAACTACATGAACGGTGTGCTGAAAAACTGTTTCCAGGTAATCATGATGAGAGAAGTTTGCTAGGGAACTTTACATTCTGATCATTTTAATATAAATTTTAACTTAATATTAATGGAAACTCCATAACAATGCTAAGATTAAGTTTGATTTGACAGCAATGTTAGATAGAGAACACTTGTGTCCTGCATTTGTCAACACTCTACTGAACCCAGTTGGACTCCAGATGAAGCCTGAAGACTAAAGTCTGATTCCAGAGGCCGTCTAACTGAGGTAAGAGTTTGTTTAGATCATTTATCCACAAATTCAAAACCTACAGAGATTGACCAGAAGGTGCAGGCAAAAGGCCTGGGCACAGTAAAAACACACTTGGCGGAAAAATTGTTTTGTGTACAACTTCTAAGGACTCTACTGATGAACAAACTTTCCTGCTGCAGAATAATAGAGATGCAAGTTCAGTGGAATTTATTTCTAAGCGTTTAATCAAGAATTTCTATGAGTAGTTTTATAGATCAACACGAAATAAAAAGTTCAAATAATGCCTTGATGTTTATGTGGAAGCAGTTCAAGGGTCTAATAGTCCATCAGCCCTGCCAGTGTAAGCAATAAAAGCAGCCTTTCAGAGGAATGACGTGAGGGTAGATCACCTGAATGACACCTGTCTCACATATTGATGATTTAAGTTGTGTAGGAGTGAACAGGAGACTAATGTGGCCCTAAATAACAGACAGTAGAAAAAACTATGAATAGTGCTACTACTGACATCCAGTAGTAACTGATCGCCGCATGTCAACATAAATTGTGCCACAGTGAGGGTTTGAAGCATTTAATTGCATCAGCTGCTTCCCTTGTTAACTCGTCTGCTGCATTGTTTTGAGGAGAAGCTCTTTTCTCATCATTTATTATGTTTTTACCAGCATTGACTGTTTATGTGAATCATTCCACATAATCAGATGAAAAACATCTGCTCACCGAGGCTTCCCACGAGGCTGGTAACCCAATATGAATTTTCCTGGAAGATCTTTACAAGCAGAAATAAAGTAAGGAATAAAAGTAGGCTTCTCCCTCTTTGCCCGGATCAATGACTCCTCCATTTTCTATCAAAGAGAAAAGAAAACTAAATGAGCCATTACAGTCAGCAGAACAACCTGGTTATGGTCCCAAAAGTGAGACTGATATGAAAAGCAAACATTAGTGAAGATGGATGAAAAGAAAAATCATTGCACACCTCTTTGCTTCCCCCATTGCAGTCCAGGAAATACTTGTGTCCCAGCAGGTCGCGAGCAAAAGAAGCCATTGGCTGAATGTACCGCGCAGTGATTTCATCCAGATCTTCAAACTCCTGCAGAGAATCACAAGTGAGCACGTAGAAAATGAAGCACTTTTCCCAACACATTTTCCACATGTGCAGGAATCACATGAACATATCAAACCAGGAAGAAAAAGTGACTCACTTCATTGTTAATCCAGAGCGTGTGCCCCAAGCTGAAAGCATTCTCTTTGCCTTCCTCTCTCACATCCACATGCTGGTAGATGCCATCAGCAACCTGCAAAACACACAGTGAGCGGGCCATTTGCCGTCACGCAAGCTAAAAACCAAATGCTCTGATTTGCTTTTCATGTCGACTCATTTCTGTCATATCCTGCCAACATGTGCTCAAAGCCTCATTTTCCCTCATCAATACTTTACATTTTCCGATATATATGTAATCCGTTATAACTCTGCTGTGTTTCACCATCTCAGTCTTACTTTCCAGGTGACTGTGAGATGGTTTTCTCCCTTGCTGCTGGGCCTGATGATCAAGTCTCCCTGGTCCAGGGTCTCCATCATCTTCTCTGCCTGGTTGAAGCTGATGTTGTGGAAGTTGGGGTGGGCGATCACACGCTTTATATATGCTGTGGTGACACAGCAGAAATAATAAATGATGTTAAAGTAAAAATACAAAAAGAAAAAAAACGAATAATTTAGTTTTCACATCGACTCTGTACTTCTCCATCATACTCACGGGTTCGCTGTTGCTTCTTTTTGAGCTCTTCCTCACGTTTCTGGTCCTCAGACTCTGTGTCAAAGTCATAGTATGTGTCCTTAGGGAGCTTCCACTCATTAGCCTTGTCCATCAGATCGGAGGTACGGCATGTGAGGTCCACACTGAATTTCTCAATGTCAATTTTCATGATGCGGCAATGAACTGTCATACCCACCTGGAGACGGGTGTGCAATAATCAATCATTAAACTAGTGCCACAACACAAAAATGATACAATGAATGATTATGGATTTATTATGCTGCGTATAGTAACATACGCAGCATCAACAGAAAAAAATATCTTTTGTATGTTTATGTATTTAATTTGAAATATTAGTCAATGCAGAAAAAATATACGTTATTGTGAAAATTAAAAGAGCATCTGCAAACCACAACCAACAATGAAAACAACCACTCTTCACCTTGACCCTCTCCTCAGGGTGTTTGACCACTTTGTCACTGAGGAACTTGGTGGGAATGAATCCCTGAACACCATTATCTAATCTGGACCGCACCCCGATGGCCTGACCTGGACATGAGCCGCTGTCAAAGTGATTCCACACCTAAAGCGTAAAAACACAAACATAACAGATAAAAGATGTGAAACAATGTTTGATTCTGCCCATCAACAGTTTCCAGCAACAGGAATCTGATGTCTGGTACCTCACTAAGTTCAGGGAAATTGTCCTGTTGGCAGAAGGGACACTGCCACAGGCCTGTGGAATCGTTGCGAATGGCCTGGTCGTAACTCTCGCCCTGAGGCCGGCGGTGAGCAATGCCAGTCACTACACTGGTGATGAGCTTTCCTAGAAGGAAACGAAGTCAAACATCAGTCACTACAAGTCGCAACTTCTCATTATTCTTCTGAGTCTGGCCTTTTAAACAACTACATATGGTGAATCTTTGAGCAGGTTGTTTTCAAGCAAAATGCACATCTGTTTTGTATGTACCGATATAAAAGGTCTCTGGGGTCTCCTTAGTGAGCATGTTGAAGACCTCCTCAGTGTTGGGAACTCTGTAGGGAACTCTGAGGTCTTTGTACCTGCAGCTCAGTTCTGCTCGGATGTCATACAGTGTAATTCCTTTGTTGCCATAACCCTACGAGGAGAGAAAAAGGAAGAAAAAGGAAAGACAGGATCAAACTGTGAAGTTTCTGTTCACATCGCAGGTTCTTTAAATATATGGTGGACGTCTCTTTTTGTGTGTACTATAGGTAAAGTCCAGGGGTCTGCAACCTTTGCTATCCAAAGAGCCAAGTTTGCTCTCAGCCACGCTAAAGGACTCTTTTAGAGCTGCAAATGTTGCTTTTTTTTAAATAAAAAGCTATGACTGGAAACAATTACATTTTTCTATTTTTAGGATTTTTTTTTTTTTGTGGATTAAAAAATATATATTTTAAGTTATTAAAATAAAGAAAAACAGAATCTTTCAAAGGGAAGATTTTCCTCTTTGGGATGCATTTATTTATTTATAAATTCATTCATTTATTTAAAGAAGTCCATAGTTTCCAAACTAATGAAAAATATAAGAATACAAAAAATATAAAAATTATTTTAAAAAAGGATATATCAGGGACTTTTAGTGTCATTATGTTGGAAATCCAATGCAATTATTTCCTAGAAAGAACCTGCTAAAACCTACATTTGTCACAATATCTCTGTCTAATGTTTGTTGGTTCTTCATCATGTTTAGCCTGTTATCAAGAGCCATTGTGGAAGGTGCAAAGAGCCGCTTGTGGCTCCTGACCCTCAGGTTGCAGACCCCTGGTATAGTCAAAGCAGCAACACACACCTGTCTCTCAAGTTCCTCAGCAAAGGCATCCAAGTCCAGATCTTTGAGACGTTCTGGATTTTCCAAGATCTCCTCCAGAGCACCGGCTGGGTTTGCATCTTCAGCAGACTCATCATACTCGAGGGCATCAACAGCCATCTTCCGAGCCCACTCGTACGTCTCAGGATGGACGCGAGAACCGTCCAGGACCTCTATGTAGGAGTCCGTACTGTCAATGAGAGTGTCATAGAGGGAAAATAATTTATTCATTTAAAAGGAATAAAATAAAATTTAAATCCAAGACTTGTTGAACAATTCAGAGTTTAGGATTATGGGAGACGTTTCACAGGAAATTTCACATGAGATACAAACCTGTCTCCTAGTGATGCTGTATCTATCTTGATGAAACCGGCACAGTTGATGAAAACTTTGGGTCCCATGTGACACATTGTGACCAGCTGGGTTCTGTTTTCCAGACGAGTGTTGTTCTGCTTCAGAATCTGTAACATGTAAGAACAATGCTTAGAACATAATACAAGCTAATGAGGTCAGAAGGTCTCTTCATATCAGCGCACTAATTCTTACCTTGAGAAGATGGGAGCCTTTTCTTGGTCCCAAACCACAGACGTACTGGACCAGGCTTTGCGTGTGAGGGTGGGCAATGGCCCTGTTTACATCCACTCCAACCTCATTCACACGGTTGATGAACTCACAGTATAGGGCACAGAGCAAATCCTCCTTCACCACATGCTCCTGGAAAAAAAAAAGTTTTACACAGATCAATCACATGTAGGAATGTGTCCATATTCAATGTCTTGAAATTCCTCTTGGACATTGAATTTTATCATGCCAAAGAAGGACAGACATTAAAAATGCCAGACAACATAAACTAGAGTAGACAAATAAGACTTAAACATTTAAGTTATTATAAATTATTCCATCATGACATCAAATATATTACTGTGATGCCACAGAAAAATGATGTAAATCTGCTTTATGATTTATGTTGTCTCTCACCTGCAGTGGGTGAAGTTTGAGGCAGAGAATATCTTCATCGGTGCTGCAGACCTGCGCGTACTCTACCAGGGGGTCCTGGATCTTCCTGGCTGTTGAGACAGCCTGTCGCAGCAGGGGAGGGTAGTCCCTGAAATCAGTCTGTACAGAGAAGAAGAAGAAAAGGGGCCAATCATGAATATAATGACACTTTAGTGTGTGTGGGATGTCTGATGAGTGAGGGGTCAAGCATTAATGTTTTTACCTCTGACTTCTTGCTGTTCATGTACAGAGTGGCCAATTCATTGTCAATAAGCTCCACTCCCACAGCAGGCAGCGATGACTCCTGTTCAAGCTCACCGATAGTCCTCTTTATATCCTCCATTATCATTTGAGCATCTCTGCATAAAACGGCATGTTGTTAATATTTCAGCCTCTTCGCAAATTTAACACCGCATGGAGACATCTCAATCAGCATTTTTCACTTTTTATTTTCACGTTTTTGTAACGACAGAATAAAATTTTATGTATGGTACAAATACCATATTTACATGGTGTTTTATACTCTTAATGATCACTCAAAAATCGCTTTTACTCAGTAAGCCACACACAACTATTCTTAGTCTTTAACCGTCACATCTCCAACCTACGGCGTTATTCTTCTCGGCCATACACACCAACAAAACTGTGGACATGTCAAAGCCAATGTGGGATTCAGTGTCTTTCCCAAGAACAAATAGAAATGTTTACTGGGAAAGCCAGCAATCCAACCGCTCCTTTTCCATTTGTCATTGACTGCGTTACATCCTGAGCTACCACAGCCTGAGAATGGGGGAGAGGTTATTGTACCATATAACTGTACTTTTCAGCTACATTTACAGTCACTAATGCTTTCTGGAAGGCGCCATCTTGCCCCATGTCAAACTAACAGATACTCAAACTCATTCATTCCGTCTGTAGTCAGACTCTTAAATGCTTCTGCTGACAATAAATAATGTCGCACAGTACTGCTGCGCCACAGACACCATGTGTTTTTAATGGTTTTTGCTTTTTATGTTGTTTGTACTGAGCTATGTCAAACCAATCTACCCAGTAGAGATAAATAAAGTTGACTTTGACATATGCAACCTGTATTGAGTATAATTATATAAAATGGAAGAGATAGCTATAATTTTCCTCTTTCTTACATTCATTCTTGTCAGTAGCTGTGTTGCTTCATTTTCCTTACCACTCAATAAAAAGTCAGTCTATTCTGACAAACTGGCTGCTCCAAAATGTACTTGCTTTTATCCTTCATCAGTACAATAATGCACCCGTTTTTATGTGAGAAGTTACTAAATGTTGCCACTAAAATGTTGAGTTAGCAACAATGTAAAGCAATTAGCCCTCCTTTCCCTGCACAACCATACATTGATGCTGTGAGGGTGTAAGGTGTGTACTTGTGCTTCCGATACAGGAGCTAAGCAGCTGTGCAATACATAGATATACAGCAAAATGGCAGTTGTTAATCTGGGCATCCCATCTAAGAGTTCATAAACTTTAGAAAACACTGACAATAAAAAAAAAGCTTACCGAGTTTCTCCAGCTACAGCCACAACATGAGGTTTCTTGCTGGACAAAAACTTCTTAAGACTTTCAATATCATCAGCCTGTAGAAGAAACAAGAGAGCACGTCTTATAGATGCTTTACCAACGAAATCTACATGTTCACCGAGGCATCCTCAGATCACAGAGTGGAACATTTATGTTCCCTGATTGTACCTTCTTCTCTCTCTCATCCTCCCTGAAGGCATTTCTCCTCTTCATGAAGTAAGGCAGACGTAGGAAGTCCACAACCTCTCCTTCCCCGTTGATCAGAGCACAGAAAACTGGTGTATCCCTGTCAGAGCAAACATACGTATATATAAGCAAATCTTATTACTGTGGCAAAACCAAAAATGGCTTGGTCTTTTTCTTTTAAGATGCAAAACACCAGAGGTGTGTAGCTCTGGTCATTGAGGGCCACAATCCTGCAAGTTTTCAATGTCTCCCTGCTCCAACACACCTGACACAAATCAATGAGTCATTGTACAGAACTGATAGGATGTCGGATCCATTTCATTTGAGTGAGGTGTGTTGAAGTAGGGAAAAGACATCACCACGTCTCCACCAGTAAGCAAGGGATTAATTAGCAGGCGTAACTGAAGCTCTGTAATGTATACAGGGAGGAAAAGGAAAATGAGGGAAACAAACCTGCTAGGAGCGAAGGCGACACCCAACACCCTAATTCCTTTCCCCTGACTTTCATCCATCAAGTCATCGTCTTCCTCAACTTGCTGATCTGGCCTGTAAGGAGCCACTTTAAGCCAGTTGTACAACCGGCGACAGCAGGACTACAAGAACAAATGAGGAAGAACACAAACTCTGAGGTTAAAAATCAACAAATCAGACAAATTACTTAAAGGGATACTCCGCCCTCAGAATGATGTGCC
>JAVQJG010275600.1:0-23723 GCA_036024015.1 Craterocephalus amniculus
TTAACCTCACATGCATGTCTTTGGACAGTGGGAGGAAGCCGGAGTACCCGGTGAGAACCCACGCATACACGGGGAGAACATGCAAACTCCACACAGGAAGGCCACAGTTTCGAGCCCCTCCTCAGCCGAATCTGGCTCCGGCCGACTTGGGACTCGAACTGGCGGCCCTCTCACTGTGAGGCCACAGTGCTAACCACTACACCACCGTGCAGCCCCCCGTGTTAATATACAGTTCTAAAATCAAAATTCATAGAAACTTGTGTACTTTTCAAGATTCTTAAAATTCTTTTCTTTCCACTATTTGTGAACTTCTGTGAGACACAAAGTAAATCTCAGATGTGAGTGTTGAGACATTTCTAATTCAAAGAAAGGAAACAGCTGAAAGCATTTCTTTGTTTCACATTACAGATTTTTGTACTTACTTCTGGAAACAGAAAATCCCTATAACTATGGCGAGGGAGACCAGGTCCGAAGACATCCAGATGAAGTTGTATGCGCCATGACTCTGCAAGAAAGAAGAAAAATTGAAGAGCCGTTCCCAACGGTCGCCACCGGAGGTCACTGTGGACATTCATGTCTCCTGAAGCTAGGGGTGAATAAATGCTGCAGGACAGCTGCTCTTCACTGCAGATCTGTTCTCTTGCCTCGACCTGCCTTGGCCTCTTTCCCGGGGTCTTATTGTTCTTTAACGCCACGCTGAGCTAAAGTCTGCCGCTGAGCTCCCTCATATTTCTCTGAGTCCTTGCCCTTGATTCTTGCTGGGCCCTCGTCAGTCTCTGTCCTCTCTCCTGCTGTCCTCTCATCTCGCTGTGTGACCTTGTCTTTTTGAATGTATGTGTGTGAGTGGTGCAGGATGAGAGAGAGATGGCCGTTTACCATGAGCCAGACAGGATAAGGCACTTTTCGGAGAACTTGAGGAGCATCAGAGGACACAAAAGGCACCCCGCTACACCACAGAATGGAGTACAGCCAGGGCTGATTCACAGGATACACAGTCACACTCACATTGTTGACCAAATATTCCCTGGGGGAAGGAAAAATACATGTCAGGCTTCGCTCGTTACTCTCTTGTCAACACTTGTGTCCTGCATGGCCTCTTTGTTGCAACTATAAAGTCAAACATGTGAGAGCAACAATATTTCATTGAAAGATGCAATGCATTTTTGCACAGCTCGCACAACCAATGTATTAGGCTGCATACTCAGTGTGCAAATGTCAAATGTCAAATAAAATCCCCAGAAACTACATAATATACATAATCTTCCTGGCAGACCTAATTGAGTCCTACATATGCATCCATTCAGGAGCATCTCACTTTTTGTTTAGTTTTCTCTGTTCATGTTTAAGTATAAAGTACAACTAAAATCCAACAAAAGTTATTTTATCTATATCGGGAAAACCCAGGACTCACAATGTTGTGTATAAAAACAAACAGCTATGGACTATCATTAAGAGATTCAGATGAGATCATTGAGAAACAAACTGCAATCTATTGTAATACCACTTTGTACCAGCAGGTGGGATGTGAGACACCGTTAGGTGTAGTCAGTGCTTGAATCAACAGAAGAAACAGATGAGGATGAGAAAAGAAAAGTTAGAACAGAACATGTCAAGAGAAAGAGCACATAGTTGAGTCGAAGTAAAAGATTTTCCTGAAATCTTCTGGTAAGCACACTTAAATTTCACCACTAACCCCTCCCACAAAGAAGCCATTTTAAAAGCAGCATGAAGCTGTTTAACAACCTGATATGCATGTTTTTGGACAGTAGGAAGAAGCTGGAGAGCCTAGAGAGACCCCACACATGCACAGAGACAACATGCAAACTCTACACACAAAAAAGTGAACAAAGTTTGATCCAGGAATCTTTTTGTTGCTAGGTGACAGTGCTATGCACCTCACCACCGTCTTCTGCCATCCCCCTTTTTGGAGGACTAAACATTTGAAACTCAGACAAGAACTGATATTAGTGGCTAATGCAGCTGAATGCAGCTGCCTGAGCTGATGAACAGTAAGATAAAGAGGTTTGGGATGCAGTCTTGGAGCATTTCATTGTTAGCAGAGCTGCTTGTTCTTACTGTAGCTCTTTGTAGCTGATCTTCCCGTAGTGCAGAGTTAGACTTGTAATTCCTCGCTGCCTTATCTCTTCTATTGACAGCTTCTCATTTGTGGTTTGCTGGAGCCCTCGCACCCTCCCCCTGTCTGTGTCGGGGGACAACGTCACCTGGCGAAAAGAGACAGGGAGTGGGAAGACCCTGATTAGACAGCAGGCAGGATTGTGATGAAATGTGGTGTTATTTATAAGCGCTGAGTTCTTTATGTTTCTTATGTAGGTACATTACAACATTCACCCCCTGAAATTTTTAAAACAGGTCAATAACCTCTCACCCTTTTATGGGAAATTCCTGATTTCTGCAAAGCCCACAGCGTGTCCATAAACCAGATCCGGAAGCGCGGGTGCTCCGGTGGAGGCTTGCGGATGTTGATCAGTGCAGAGCTGTTGGCCCGGGCTGCTAGACGGAGCATCTCCACCAGGCTGCAGACCGTTAGGTTTCCTATCCGGCTGCGATCCCTCGCTGTCAGGGTTTTTACCGTCCAGTAGGGGTCACTCTGAAAGCAGGAGGTGCAGGTTTTCCAAAAGCAGCTAATGCACATTCTGGATAGGAAGATACCCCCGTTTGAGTTAAAAAGTTAATTACAATACCTCTAAAAACCAGTGCCCCGTGTTGAGCGAGCGTATTTCTGTCCAGTTGAAGAAGGAGGCATCTTCACGCTGTCTGAATGGAAAGACCTTACTGATGTCCGTTGTTCGTCTCAACGTGTGATCTCTCATGAGGAAAGGAACTCCATCCACACTGAGAGACAAGTGAGTGATGGCTTACAATCAGTATATAGAACATATAATGGACATAAAGTCAAATTATTATACAGCACAACCACAGGAGCCATGAAAAACTGAAAACAAACATTATATTTTAATAATCCCCTTTCACTCATTTATTCAGCGACATTACAGCAGATTTTCTTTGTGCATCTCTTCCATTAAAATAAATATTTTCTGCCCATAGCTGAACTGGGATCTATATGTGGAACTTCAGAGCCCACTAAACCCATTAAATATGAATAATTCATTATAAATGTGTAATTAATGACCTGATGGTGACATCTGCCTCCAGGGAGCTGGCTCCATGCTGTAGGGCTCTATTAAAGGACATTATGGTGTTTTCTGGGGCCAGCTAGAGCAGAGAGGAGACAAGCAGGAGGGTTACCATGAGTTGCTACCTGCAGAAAGTTGTATTTTACAGCTATACACCACTCAACAGTGTTATACAGTGTAGAGTAATGCACACATTCAGGTTGCTGTATAGTTTGCATCCATAAAGATTTTACACTTCAGAGAAAAAGTCATTAAAATCAGACATTTTTGTGCTTCTAAGTATACATTTACAAGCACAAACTGACAGCATCTGGCAGTGCTATTCCTTCCCTAATGATCACAGCTTTCACCCATTTGAACAGTTGACTGGATCAGACAAATGAGTTCTGGCAAAGCACCAACTCACCATAGGAGCTCCCCGGCGGCCAATTACGTTTGGTCGTGGTTTGAGGGTGTGGCGGTCCATGATGCACGGGCAGGTGAAAGTGAGCGGAGCCAGGCAAACAGCCAGGAGGATCAGAAAGTAGACCACCAACACCATCATCTGGAAATCTAGGGAAAAGAAAAGTGGGAAAACGTTTAAGTTACTTTATGTGATGCTGACTGTTCATCGTAATGTGCACGTGTTTGCTGTGTGCACTCAGAAGAAGTTAGAGGATTCACCCACAAAAATCAGACAGGAACAGAAAAGCATAAGCTTGTGCTGGGAATATAATTAAGAAACCGAAAAATACAAGATCCCCCCATCAAACCAGCATGAAATACATGTCAACACTTACTGGATCTCTCTTTGCGGACCACATATCCAGCGACCAACCAGCTCACAGCTGTGACCGTGACCAGGGCTCCAATGTGCAGGAAAGGTGCAGTAGACTGGTAACATAAAACATGTGAAAGGCTGGTGTTAAATTGTATAAATCTCTTAAAAATCTGAGAACTTTGTTGCTCTGATGACATAAAATGTAGTGACAATTAAATACTGTAACTGTCAAATGCAAAAAAACATGTAGTGTAAAACGACTACACATATTCACCTTCATTGCTGTGAAATTTGTACAGTCTGAGTTGTTTCAGTTGGCCAGATTAAGCTTTTCTGTAGCCTCTTTCTGATTAGCTGCTAGCTTAGCTTTTATTGAACTTACACAACCTCACTTTAAAATCCCACATTGATAAGTTGCCATTTTAGAACTTTTTATAACTTTTCTAGTTACGTTTTTTGCAAATAGTTACCATTTGCTATGCTTAACTAAACTTATAGGCTGTAGGCTAGTGATTAATCATTAAATTCCAATTTTGTTAAAAAAGTACATTAATATTTTTCTACATGTCAAACTATTCTTTTAAATACATGAAAATATCCTGAAATGAAAACAAATATTAGCAATGACGCATAAAGCTGGAAATGTTAAAATTTCGTAACCTTGTACAGCAAAACCTATCACCATTTTTGAGACATTGTGCATCACTTTGTGTACCAAGAGTTTGCTAAAAATGTTGCCCAAAACCCTGTTGTAGACAAATGATACTTGTTTTCTGCTCCAGGAAGCAGAAGACTACACTGCATAATATTTTTGACAAATATGGTGATAAATGGTAGATATGCAAAGACAAGTCCTGTTTTCCCCACATTTTCTTAAAGGAACAAATAAAGACTTCAGATTTTAAAAAATTGGACTTCTCTCCCCATTTTTTTCCTGGGATGTGCTTTAAAGAGTTAAACCCCAATGGGAACACATACTCAAACACCTCGCCGGCATTCTTTATGTCCTTACAAGGTGCAGTCCCTTACTTAATGTTCATCTGCATTTTATAAGGTTTTTATGACAAAACATAAGCTCAAATTTCATGTTAGACATAATTTTATGCCACAGTGACTTTACTTAGAGTCCAACCTGCAGTGATATAAGCAGGATATCCCACTCATCTCCCCACACGTCATCAACAGAGACAATACCGGAGATAGTGGTGAGCAGGGTAGCCAACACTCCGATCTGCAGAAACAAGCCATGCAATGTAAAACGGACGTATTTCTGAAATGTGTAAAGTAAATCTATAAAACGTTTTTACGGCACCTTGTGAACCCAGTAGAGATTGAGCTGCTGGCCCAAAGATATATGGAAAAGTGCTAAAATCTGAAAAGAGAATCAAGATTCAACAAACTGAATCATCACTGATCCATTAAAAAATAAAAATAAAAATAAAAATAAAAAAATCGATGAAGGTCCAGAAAAGCTTATTACCAATAAGAATGTGATGTAGCTGAATCCCACGGTGGTGGATGTGAGGATGGGGATCGTCTCATCCCGCCATTCCCCAGAACGGCTGTATACCGATCTGAGAAGTAAACGTTTAAGAGTTGACTCATTTGTGCTGTTGGGATGACTAATCAACCCAAAGACATTGTTAAAACCCGCTATTTATTCTCAGTATGTTCTTAATCTATATACTCTGAGGGTCTGTTGCCCTGCTGAGGGAAAAAAATGGTCATACACAACCTTTCACTGTCACACAGTGAGGAAAAAAGACTTACCTGTTGAAGTCATTGAAATCATTTTGAGCCACCAACCAGAAATAGGCCCAAAAGAGAAGCAGAAAGAAAGAACTGCACAAGATGAAGAACCATGTGCACTCCCACTGAAAGAAATGAGACACAAACACACTTTCTTCAGAGTTTAGAACAAAACGAAATGCTTATAAATCACAAACCTACCACCTATGGTGGCCTGGAAGTGCAAAACAAATTGGTCCAAATGTCAAAGTGTTGTGAAGTCTTAACAATAACTTATCCTCCAGCTCCTTTGTCTAATCCTTCCCTAAAAAATATCAGATAGCAGGATTATTAGCATCTCATCTAACGATTCACCTATTAGTGCTGACATGCTGTGTTTGCTTTTCACCAAACAGGATTTCTGTGAATTATGACTAAACATGTCCACTTTGTCCTCATGTGTGAGAAGGTTTTTTCCTATTAGCCCTGTGGTTTGTTCAGATGAAACACCGCAAACCTAAACTGCGTTGCCATGTTCTTTTTAACAAGAGGAAGCTAACTCTCATTTCTACTGCCATGAATAAACCTTTACTGTGTTACCTGAAGAGTCTGAAACAGAGCTTTACAGCTTTTCTGTTGTTTCACTGACTGTTAAACAGACAGACGAGGAGTTAAGCTTACTACAACAGGAAATTTCCTCCGGGGAAACTGGTAACCATCTTAGATGTTTTCTACTTGTGATTTTAAAAGAGCTATACCTGATATTATTTTAAAACGGTTTATACACGGTATATTATGTGGTAAAAGGGGTAAGTCCATATAAATGAATGACTCATTATTTGCGCATATGTACGAGTCCAAGCAATTTTAGTTAGCGAAAGCGGCTAATTTTTAGCTTGGGCTTGACGCTCTCTCTCTGCCAACGGAGTTAACTTCCATAACTTCCAATGAGTCATTCGTTTTTATGGACTTAAAAGGTGTAAGTCCGACTTCCCCATTTTACCACATAATATACCGGGTAGAAACCATTTTTCTTAGAAAGATTAAAATATCAGATATAGCTTCTTTTAATGAATGCTTATGTAGCTCCATCTATTTTTCCTATGATATTCTAAGTTTAAAATTGCAGTTTTGTGCATTATTATGTCAGCATGATTTTTCCATGCTTGCGTTACAACAGCTAACAGTTGTAATTGTCACCTCAGTCTAAATGCATTTTGTATCAAAACAATCCAAATTTGACAGCCTGTAATTTTGCACACTATACTGTAATCCTGATAAATACCAGTTCTGCACATGTACAGTATGTTACTGCTAAACAAGTCTTTACGTTGCCAGGTTTGAACCGTTTGCTTTCAGTCTGCCGGCTGAAATGTGTAGAGGAGAGCTCGTGCATGCCTCAAGGACTCTTCCCCTCAGTAGTTAACAGGATTAAAGGCTAATGCCATGTGAGGGGGAGGTGTAGAGTATGATAGGTAAATCAACAGATCCTGCAGAGCATTGATCAGCTTTGCACCACACGATGCCTGGACTACACATTTCTAGGAGGTTACATAACTGTGTGTGAGTCTGAGTGGGACAAAAACTACCGAAACCAAATGCATACCATTAAAGGCACAATATGAAACTTAATGTTGGAATTGATATAAAAAACATTTTGAATAAAATATTTTTTTGTTTATTTTCATTTTTTAGTGTTGATTTTGTTGCATGTGTGGTCTGTCATTAAAAAAACGAACATATTGCTTAAAAGAAAAAGACACAAGAGAGACATTTGCTTTTCATATTTGGAGGAAATGATTTCACGTATCCTACGAACAACACTGCACCTACAGCCTGATATGGGTGTGTGTGTGTGTGTGTGTGTGTGTGTGTGTGTAAAGAGCCATTATTACTAAAATCTTAAAAACCATTTCAAATGTTGTACAGCATCCTGTAAGTAATCCTGTTTGTGTGACTGTATTTTCTGTCTGTTGGTATACCTCTATAGTTTTTATTCTGGTATCATTATGGCTCAGTGTGTACTTTTTGTTTTTATTTTATAAGTTTCATTAAATGTTAGATGTACTCTGACAAACCTCTGGTGTTTGAATAAATTAAGTTGAGTTGACTTAAAGTTCCAATATGGACTTTAATTTTTTTTTTTTTGCATTAGCATAAAATTAAGAGAAAAACAGGACAGAGTGTCTTTGTTTTACTCATTTCAGTCTAATTAAGGAATTTGAAATCCTCTAAAAAATAATCCTGTTAAAGCAAGCCTGCCAATTATCATTAGTTTACATGTCTACTTTCTTAAAGCACACTAGTTGTATAATGTTTTGAGCCATAGAAGAGAAAAATGGATCCTTGCCAGGTGGGGAATCAGAGAGTTAAAATTAATTTAAAACGTTTCAAACCAAGCAAAGCATAATTCTTCACAGTTTCATTATAAGTGACCCTAAGCCCAATAACTGAACCAGTTGTGTCTCATCTAAGCAGCTTTAACCCTGAGAAATGATCAATCTGACAGTAAACACAAAGTTAAAGAAGCAGAATTTCAGTGTACTGGTAATTGTGAATCTAAATGAACTGCAGAAGAAACTGACACACTTTCTGTGCTTATGTTGAACTTCTGTGTGTGTGAGACAACATGGAGCTTTGTAAATGAGACATTGG
Source organism: Craterocephalus amniculus (assembly GCA_036024015.1). Lineage (NCBI taxonomy): Eukaryota > Metazoa > Chordata > Actinopteri > Atheriniformes > Atherinidae > Craterocephalus > Craterocephalus amniculus. Next base: position 8,299 of record JAVQJG010275600.1, read on the forward strand.
AGAGAGGCAGCTGTGAGCTTGTATTTTCCTCCTCTGGGTCAGCGCATCAACAGTTCTCAGCTCACACATTCAGTAAATGAACTAATTTACTGCCGAGCCACTGGCTCTTTGTGATGAAGGAGGCATCCAGCAGCAGGAGCTGTGGCTGCATGCTGGGTGTCCAGCACAGCTGGGTGTCTGGCTCAGCTTTACACATCCCCACACTCTACTGATTCTGCTTGCTCTTTTGTGAAAATCATTTACCCCAGTTACCAGGGCCTGGTCTGGAAATCTCAGAGGAATTCAGGAGAAAAAAAGATGCCGGCATCAACTTTTAAGGGATTTGGTTTAAACCTTTATCATTTAAAATCATTTAAAAAATAACTAAAATGTTCATTTGATTTACCAAAGTGAAAAAAATCTCATTCACAAAAACCTACAGAAAACAAATGGATGTTTTAGATGAGAAATACAGCCTCTTTTATTTGTATTTGCTATAATACCATGAGTATTGGGACTTCTGCCTTTACATAAACAATTAAACAGCTTTGGCTTTCCACAAGGTTTGTGAGTGTTCACCCCATGATATGACATCTAAACATGAGCTGATCTATATTATGATGCACGGATATAAACTTGAGATGTGAACAGCTTTACATACCAGCTGCATTTACAAGGTGACAATTCCTCTAGAACCGTTTTAAACTTTGTCTTTAAACCGTCTTTACGCCACAGCGAGTCAATTCCTTCTCTACATGCTTTTATTAAGCACAGCAAAGTTCTACCCCAATACATAAATACACACAGACACATGCAGGTAGGGACACTCTAACCGGCAAAGCATGATGAAAAGAATGTTGCCTCATCCACCTGAATATCAGATAAGATCAGTGTTAAGCATCTCCCAGGGAGAAACACTCATGTTATACTTAGAATCTGTCCCTCAAGTAGACGCTAGTGAATAAACTGAATCTACAATCCCTGTAACAATTTCTGAGCCATATGACATCTGCACCTCAAGAATATCTAGAGCAACTCTACTCAGTCTTTATCCACTTCATCGGGATATTTTCTGTGTTTTTTGTGCAGCAGATTTGTAAAACTGTGCACGTTGCAGGTTTGTCACCTGGATCAGACTCGACAGGCAACATGAGAATTAATCCTGCTCCTTTGCGATTTGCTAATGGCAATGTTTTAAATTTCAATTTAAAGATAATTAATCATTTAGCCAGAGTGTCGTCCAGAAATGAGCCTGATCCAACAGTTGTTTCTAGTTTTTTGTAGTGAATGAGGAGAGCTGAATTTATAGAAGAGACAAGGCTTTATTTTGATATGCACACCACTTGACCAATCAAACGTGAGGACAGACTAGGAGTGTAGTGGTACAGGTCAGGAATGACAGGGAGTCATGAATGTGGCTTCAAATACAGGTATTTTGGGGAAAAACTGAGAAAACAGTGAATCTAAAGTGTCATAATGTTCAAACTCTATCTATGATTTCTACGATTAGCTTATGGTTTGTCTTCAGCTATTCATTTGCTACAAACAATACAGTACATAGTCATTAAAAAATATTTTTTAATGAAAAAAAGCATAAAAATAAGACTTATGAAATCACTACATAGGAAATTGTTAAAAAAAACATCCATAACTGCTAATAATGTAACATAAAATCTTTGTATGATGCTTAATGAAGAACTAGTTCCCATCGCTATCGCAGTCCCCGCTCTAATTAATCCCAAAGGTGTTCCTTCGGGTTGAGAACAATGTCAAAAATGCACAAAGATATGATTGTATGAACTATTGAACTTGCAATATGAACATCTGGATCTTACAGCTTAGCTTCCAACTATTCAAATAATTAAAATCAGATAAAGAACCAACATATATGAATAGAATCATAAAAAAGTACAGTAGATATTACACCTACAGTAAAGGAAAAATATGATTGGATGTGCTTGCAATTACTGCAAGCACTTGCACAATAGTTGGTCACATTTCCCGCAGCCTGACCTACTTTTCATGCCTCCAGAACCACAAAAAGGAAAATCGTTCATTTATTCCCAAGGTGTGATCAAGTTTCACTGCAGCGTCAGCAGATTTGTGTCGTGTCATTTTCAGGCTCTGCTTCATTCTCTATGTACCGCAGGCCACTGACCTCAAACTGTCCACTGAAGCTGTTTTTATTCACAAGCACACAAAAGATTTCACCACCAACAGCTCAGTATAGAAACAGAGATACGATTCCCAGCTCAGCTGCTTGTGATCTTAGGCTTTAATAAAACCCTTTAAAGAAGCATGTATCTGTTTAGATCCTGTTGTTTTTTTCTTTTATTCTCAGGTGGGTCTGTAGCCTCTGCCTTTACTAATAAAGTCCTGTGTCTGATATGTAATAAAGGATTACATCTACTGTAGCGACTAGCTGTTGCTTAGCTTTCTGTTTTTCCAAAAAGATGAGCAAAGGCAGCCATAATATGTCTGGCATGTCCCTGACTGGCTGCCATTCTACACATTAATTAAACGAAATTCACACACGAGGTTGCAGTGAGTTTAAAATAGTGCTGGATGTCTAAAATTTATCAGATTGTTTTCACACGTTCTGATGAGATATTTATGATTTGAGACGTTAGCTTTGTCACATTTTCACAATAAGGTTCTTTCACATCTACATATGTTCACTAATTCATAATTTGAGACCTCTGACTTCCCTTTTTAACAAAGAAGCAGCTTTCCAGGCAGCCTGGCCACATTCACAGATCACCCAAAACTAGTACTTTTTGCTTTTATCACAATACTAAGCAACAAAATTAGATTAATGTTCTCCGGTTGTTTCCATCACATCCAAAACAATATTATCATCTTCTTACCTTGGAGCTGTCGTCTTGGGAACGCTGGTAGCGTTTCCAGCGGCAACCATAGATCCCAGTGACAAAGGACAGAAAGACCTGCTTCTCATAGACCTGCAAGGGTTGGTGTTTCACCATGCTCCCTCAGCCTTAACGCGCCACCAGTCTGTTAACATCCCATACAGGACTGGGAACCCTGGAAAAAACAAAACAGTTAAAAAGACAAAAGCTCAGGTGACTCCATAAACATGGCGTGTCATGTTGCTGAAACATATCGATTCATATTTATGGGTAATTTTGCATAGCAACACATATCTGTTGACTGCTGTGGGCTTTGTTTGCTGTGATAACACCTGTGAGCGTGAGTCAACCCAGAATTCAATGCTGAGTCTTTTCTAAGACGGACATAATAACAAAGTGCATGCCGAACAGCCACTGAGTCAGCTTTAACCCATCGGAAGATTTAAGACCATGGAAAAGAGAAAAGAGACAAATAGGAATCAGAAGGAAGGAAGCCTCCATCTGTGGGCGCTTTAACAAGCTCAGCAAAGAAGACGGAGAGAGAGGCAGCATGCTGTCTTAAACTCTGCCTTAGAGACAAGCCTGTTGCCTTGGTGGCGAGTAAAAATGTCTCCGCAGACACAATTATGTCTTTCATGGCTCTTAAAAAAACACCGATATATGTTCACTTTTCAGTATTTTTTTCTTTTTAGTCATTTATTACTAAAAACAAATAAAGTATTTTATAAAAAAACTCTTAAAGCACATTTTTGCAGTAACTCATAGGCAGATTTGTGTTATCATGCAGAAAGTGTAGCTCAGGATGCGTCTTAAATGTGGTTTAATTAATGAATCTGTTTGATCAATTTGATCATGTGACCTTTAAAGACCTTTCTGCCTTTAAAATGCAAGAGAAAAGAGGGATTTCCAAGGGTGATGGCAGAGTTGCTCTGAAGTCAGGTGATCCACTACTTCCGACTGAAATAACTCTGGAGCCATATAAGATGAGACAGACATCTCCTGGTCGAACCGTAACGCCTTTCTGATCCTCTGACGGCTCAACCAGCATCAGTGCGCCAGTAAACACTGGTTGGGTTGATCTGGTCAAATAGTTTGACAATTATCAAATGACCCACTGCACAATTATCCAAAAATGTGAAAAGTTACTGGAGTATAAATCCAAAATGTTCATCCTCTGATATTTCCTCTGGGATAACTAGAAGACCAAAAGTTTTTATTTGCTCATTTAAATAACTTCTACTAGATGGAGTGGCAATAAATCCAGCTTCAACCTTCATGTCTTCTAGTGGATGAGTCATGCTGATATATTTAGTTTTCTGTATAGCAACAGCTTTACTTAACTGGCATTTTTGGTTACATGAAATGTTCCTTTAACCATTTGTTAAAACTGCCATGATACTGTATTTGGTTCATTCACGCTCTCCCTCCCACTGACCATAAATCCTGGCATAAATAAATATAAAACCAGTTTGACATGTGCTATCGAGAAGTAGGTTGGCTAACAATGTCCTCTAGCATTAGCATGGAATTAATGCCACAAACCATGATGAACTTTAAGTTCATTTCGGCTGAAATTTATGTTTATTGATCAATTACAAATATTAGTACCAATGCTTTAGTGAAATTATGATTTTATGGCCAGTAATGCATCAGGATTTTTATATTTGTGGTGCGAGCATTGCAGCTTGTTCCATTGCCAAAGCTGCAAACATAACCATAAACTCACAGTTGGGTCCAATTTTTCAAAGGGTCTTCTATGTAATTTGGTTTCCCATTGGTTAATTACAGTTTACCATAAATAGGAACCAGAACGTAAACATTTGGATACGGATGGATTAGATGTCTGAGGCGATGGGCAGTGAGGCTGACAGCAGGTTTCCATTAAAAGACTAATGCTAATAATACTGGGCCAAATTATGGTTGAAAAGAGAAAGAAACTGCTTGAAAGAAGAGCAGCACTGAGGAACTAATAACATACCTATATTTTTTAATCATTATTTCCCATGCTATAACCTTTCCGTGTCCAATACAGAGCAGCCAACAAGGACGTGGCATTTAACATGCTTATGTTTTGCTTATTTGGTTTCCATCACATCATGATGCATTGCTACTGATCCCCATTGGTTGCTAAGCAGCAGCAACCAGGGTCGACATAAATTTTGACACAGCAGGAATTTAATTTTCTCCCATTTTTAGTTGGAAGACTGTTCACCGATAAACCTCTCAGGCTGCTGTGTAGGATCAATATTTTGGAACTAGGACCAAAGATGTCAGCACATTCCTCTCTGCTTATCTTATATGTAGGACAGCCATATGTGACACAGTTTACCCTCTGGCTCTGATCAACTGAACCCAAAGAGTGAATCAAGAAAAAACATTGTCATTCATTCCTCTGGCCAACATTAACGGACACAGCTGTCTTAACAAGCTATACCTTCAGAGGGATTCTGTCTCGTTCTTGGAAAGGACCCCCAGAGTGTGTTGAAGCCCACTGGCGGACAATGTTTAGCGTTGTTGGTCACAATCAAGCCCTGCACTCATCCTGAAGGCTAGATTTAAAACAAGGTCCCTTTATGCATTTTGGAGAGTCTTACAGAGCAAGATCAGCTCTACAGATCTTGTTAAATGTGTTCCCTCAAATCCAGCTGCAACAATGTTTTCTATAAAAGAAACCAATTACTTCCCCTAAATAAATTAGCTAAGTTTACCTGCAGTTTTCATAAAATATTCCTTTATTTTATTAAATAAATATAAGATAAGCTGGCATATAGCCATTTCCTTGACTGATAGGGGTCGTTTCCTGGTCAACAAAACAAAATGTTCATTATTTCTAAGAGGAAAAATTACAACATGCCAGACGACCGATCTTAATCTGTATGCTGGTTGTACAGTTTATGCTACACATTTTACTACAGGCCTTGATAAAGCAAAAAGGCAATTAGGCAGGAAAAAAAAAACATTCTTTCATAATCAGATTATATCTCACTGAGCTTAAAGCGAGTCGATAATTCAGTGTGTGACTGTGTCATGATGCTGCAACAAGGGGTTTCACTCGATGTGTCTGTGCCCAAGTCATTTAAGTATAGCCTCTGCGGCAAAAGATGATATATTCTGGCATGTTCAGTTGCCCTAAAAACGGGGCAATCATTTTCACATTTTGAAAAATACCTTCTGCTGCTTGACTTCTGGGAGTGAGCATGAATAGGAAAATTTATATGCCCTTAAAACAAAATTCAAATCAGCCTAAGATATGAGAGCAACTACAGGGTAGTAAGAGGACAATTTAAAGACATCAGCTTTGTGTTTTACAGGGGACAAGACCACAATTTCAAACATAATGCACATCAGCAGGGAAGAATACTCCAAATACCAGTGTACAGTCAAAACACTGAACATGCCAATTTCTGTGTATTGCACCAAAAAAACAGTTAACTGTAATTAAAGTGCTTTCAAATACACACCTTCAAACCAGGGGTATCAAACTAATTACTCAGTGATTTCAGTCAGGTGTGTTGCTGCAGGAAAATCTCTAAAAACTGCATGACACCAACATCGAGGATCAAGAATGAAGACTCTTGATCAGGTATCAAATTATTTAAAAATATATATATATAAATTCTAAACAAAGTATGGTGTACTATTCTGGTTTCTCTGGTCACGCTCATTATCTGCTTGATAAATAGGAAATCGTTCTTTCCACCTTGCAGATCCACGTCCTCTCACTGTTGACTGATGATGGGCTCATTGGTTTTAATTCCCATCATGCAGCCTGACTCAAAACTAAAACTGAAGCTGAAGTCACAGAGGTCTTACTCCAAGTAGGTTACCCCATTGTCTGTCAGCAACACCATGGCGCCATCATCACAGAGCTGTGGCCATCATTAAGGGAAGTCTGTCGAGGACAGGACACTTGACTTGCTCATTGCTGGCTGATTCCGTGTTTAAAGGGGGAATTTAAATAAAGTGTATGCACATAACTGGTGAAGTGAGTGGGACATATTGTGCTGATGGCTGTTTTAAGTAAAGCAAAGTTTTATAAAGCCAAGCGATCTACCCGAGTAGCCTGGTACTTGCCGAGTGAAAACATTAGATTTACGGGGAAAAAAAGTATTTGTTTAAATGTGTGCTATGACTTACACATTTAGGAAACAGAAAGGATTTTAAACACCAGGATTCACTGAATTTTGAAATCTGAGCTGTAGAGTTAGAAGCCCTGGGAATCCCAAGAGCTGAACAGAAGCAGAGCTCCAGATATCCCATGGAGAGATCATAAAATCTACTCTGCACCAATTACAGGTTTACGCTAAAGTACTTTATATAAAATACAGCTTTGTTTAAGTTGGACAAACTGCATTAAATGGCTCCAAAAACCTAAGAAATAAAGTCCTGACTAGATTAAAACACCAGCTCAACATTTAAAATGTAATAAAATGTTTTTCTTTTCACAGTCACCTGTGCATTTTTCTAGTCCAACAGGAATAAACTGGATGAAATAAAGTTGATTTGACCTAAAACAGTTAATACTGACCAAACATTTCCATTTTGGTCTTACTGTTCCAGATGTCTTATGTGCTCAGAAACAACTCTGTAAGCCAAACTAATCCACAGCTGGGAGGACTGGCAGCTCTTTTGAATGCCGTCCACTTCTGAATGATCACCCTTACTGCAGAACGATGAAGTCCAGATTCTTGACTGAGTCAGGTCCAGATAACTTTCTATTATGTGTAAAGACATATGCTGGCTTCACATTGGGAGTGTGGTGTGTTGGCATGTGATGGCTTTCACTTTGGCTCCCATGGTAACAGACGGGAGCATCATTCTCTGTGTTAGATGGTGGCTCAAACTGTGCTGCAGCCATAAAGCATTCGTACTTTTTTCCTACGGTGGCTTTTCTTACTGCGATGAGCCGAAGAAATGGATCTCAGCTAAATTTCCAACAATGACATTAACTGGTCCTCATATTGACTTCATAAAAGCTTTTTATCCTCAACTCCGGTGTGTAGGCAATTTGTCACAAGCATTAAAAAGAAAAAACAAGCGTACAGGCAAAATATTTGTCTTCACCTTTTGAGTCACATCAACCATGTATTTCTGGTAATTACCAAAGGATTCTGTAGGCGACAGAATCAGAAAAGGACACTGTTCTGCAGTAGAAAAGTTGTTGGTTTGAATTCTAACATGCAGCTAGAACAGAGCAAGTTCAGCAAAACACATAAAACACAGTTCCTATGTTCCCAGTTTGAATCTGGCATAAGGCTGGAAAAAGACTGCAAGTATTTACTTTCTTTATCACGTGACTCTGAACGAATGTCTCTGATAACAACAAAACCAGATTTTACTGACTCCAGTAAAAGTCATTGCTGTAAATGAACCTGAATTGACTCAAAAATGGGTTTTAAAAACTCTTTGCTGGAGGAAGTTCTTATGAATTTTACTGTATGAATGGCTCATAATGGTTGGCATTGCTTGCTGGTCTGATGGTGAACTTACAACAGGAATTGCAGCTGACTGCTTAGTTATACCAGCACGCTTCTTTAGGACACAACAACTCTGAGTGAGAACTGCCCCTTTTTCTCTAATTGTTGGTTTTATGGCACCTTGCAGAAGAGATATCCAAATACTTACTGAATCACCAGGTTTACCTGACCTTAGCCTACAACTAAGGTTTCTCTCCTGTGGCTTCTCATGAGCTGGCTTCAGGCCAGTTTCCTCTCATGAACCAGCTATTTTCCTGAGAGGATTTCACTACTCTCCTTGCTTACTTGCCAGCTTCTAGAAGTAACCTGGTTAGTGTCAGCTAAGCCTCACCATGGCAAGGGCACTGCTGTGGTAGAGTTGTGACTAGAGTAAGAAGTATCACTCAATACATAACAATACAATAATCCGCTCAGTCTCAGCCAACCAACTGCCACAGAGTCTCCGCCACATCTATTATTAGCCTTTCATCTCAGTCACTGTCTCCTCTTTTTAGACTCCACCGTTCACTCCTTCATGAAATTTATATATTCATATATTAGTTATATTCTTAATCTCTGTCTGGATCCAGCCAAAAATAGAGCTTCTATCTGTGACAAACACTTACAGTATTGTCCAAGCAGAGGAAGGAGTAAAGGAGGGCTGGAGCAGGAAACAAAGCCAATGAGATTACCAAATGCTGAGCTTTTGTTATCTGCCTGTGGTAAACAGGGGGTCAGGGGACATGGAGAGTGAGACCCTAAACAGAAGCAACCTCTAACTCAAATGATTTCAGGATGACTGGGAATGAAGGTGATGTTGCAGAAGATAAAGATGAAAACCGTTCCATTGTGTTTTCTAATGAGAAAAGGCTGATTTATGCTTTCCAGTAATGAAATCATCACTCAGCTGTCCAACCTACACAGCTAATACAACACAGCACCATTTAACATGCTTTATTCATTCATAAATTCTGTTTTTGTGTATAGATCTTGAAAAACTGTAGGCCAGAGGCCCATTCTGAGCATTATAACTTTTAAATAGATCCACATGCAGCTTTTGATGGTCTGCGTACATTACAAATCATTATTTTAACTAATTTGTTCATTATTTCCTCAGATATATGAAACAACTTCTCTTTTTTCCACTGGCCAAATGGTTGTTTTTTATAGTTTATAAGCTTAATCGTTTACAAATCTAATAAAACAGAACTCTGCTTGAGAGAAAACACACTCTGAGGACACATCATTCAGCTCCAACTCACACTGAAGTCCAAGACACAGATTATATGAAGATAATCCTATAAGTTAACACAAACACTCACCTCGCCTCCTCTACAGCCGCTTTATCCTGGACACAGTCTGGGGAAAGGGAAAAAAAAGTCTGAAACTGTCTGTTAGTCGCTTGTTTCCATGGACGCTCACATAACGACGTCTTTGCGCAATTTTTTAGTGGCTCGTGGAGGAATTTAAAGTTACTCCGAGCGGCGATCCAGCGGCAAACATCAGCATGAATCTAACTTCAGACAACGGGGACCTGTTGAAGCGATGCACCGAGCACCTGGCAGGCTCGAGCCTTTCTTTAAATAAAAAATGCCGGAGAAGAGTTGCTGCCAGAGGAAAGACGGACCTACCTGAGCGCTCAAACTGCGATCCGAGTGTCACGGTGTGGGTGGAGACAAGGCCCACGCTGTAAAAAGCTGCCGGTCTTTAAAACTCCACCACATGGCAGACACGCGTGTTGAGTTGTCCATTTCTTATAGTGTGGCTCATCACTTCGTCAGGTACATGCACATCTTCTTTTTACATAGAAATAAAGTATCTTTTCATTCATTATTCTCATTTGCAGCCATTTTAATGCAACATCAAGAAATGATTAATGATGAATAAAAAGGTCAAACTTGAGGTGGTTAAAATGCTCACGAATCTTTCATTCCCTTTCAGGGAAGAAGCTTCAGAGGATCTGATTGGTTGCTACACATCTAATGGGTTATCATCAGTATACCCCAGATGGACCTGTAAAAAATAAATAAGTAAAATAAAAATAAAAACATTAAAAAACCTACCTGAAGACGTTCCACTGCGTGTTTTGTTTGTTTGCTTTTAAATATAAAAAGATTGGGCAAATACTTGTGGATAATGAAACCTGGTTGCAGTGGGGAATCCAGAACATTTTAGTGGGGAGGTCAAATTACAACAGAAGTTACTTTGTGGTGGGAAATCAATGTATATATATCTGACTACAGTGTTCAGGTGGGTAATCTTTATTTTTGGGTTGAATCTTGGGTGTCTGGACAATATAAGAATATTATCTCTACAAAGACCAGCTCTGGTAAAGACAAGCAGAACAAAACTTTGGATGAGACAGTTCCAGTGACGTCTCCTAAATGGTCTTTTTGCCACAGTTTGGCACCATCTGTTCCCAAAGTTTCCCAAATGGTGTACCTTAAGTTTTAAAAGCTTAACCTAACAAAAAGTTAATCATTTGAAGCATCAAAGGTCATGCTTTTCACACTATTCTGTACACTAAAGTTATATTACTAGAGATCAAACTGACAAACTCTGCTGTCTCTCCAACTTTATTTACTTCATTTATTTACTTATCCTCTACAGCTTGGAGCTAAAGCTGGTTCTCCAGAGTCATTTTCAGGTCTAACTAAGGTATATTACAGGTTTAGAGTGTGGGTGCACGTCATGAAGGAGCAAAGCAGCATAACAGAAAAACATTAATTAAACTACACAGTGGGTGTGTGTGTACGTGTGTGTGTGCTTGTAGGGTGAATACAGGGGCCCACATCTAGTGTTTCCTGGAATTTACTAAGAGCAAGGGCAGTGGTGGCAGTTGGGAGGGAGGGTGCACTATAAGGGAGGGTTTCCACAGAGGAGGTATAACCTAGAAAAACACATGACATGTGCAAAGAAAGAAAATAAACACGTCCAGTTTTAAAGGAGTTATGTATTACAAGATGAGTTTTAAAAATCTTCGCACCCTAATCAGCATTAGATCAGTAAAACTTCAGGTGAAAAACAGCACAGGACATACCGTGCTATCATGATGGAAAAGCCTGAATACAGAAGCAGTGTGTGAAAATGTGAGCGCATCCTAACTTCTTCTAGATTTCAAGTAAGCAGCAGCCAGGTGCTTCTGATCAAAAGAGCAGGTTCACCTTAAGGTCAGACCACGCAACATCCAGAAAACATCCCAAAAATATCTAAGAGCATACATCTCAGACTCCAGGCGTCTGCATGTTAAAAGTAAATTGGTACTATTGGTACAATAAGAAAAAATGAGAAAAAGACTAACATCTTCTAAGTCAAACATGACGCCACCTGACAGGCTAATGCTTATATGCATCCGAGGTTGTGTTTACCTACTTCTAAGACCTGCTAAGAAGCTTGTTAATTATGTCCTGTTATGAAGTACTTTGGAAGTAGAAGAGGATGTGTTTTAAAAGTAGATGCAGATACTGAGAGATATTATATCCAATACTCTCACCTACCTGGATTATCTTTAAGAAAACCTTCTCAGGTTTGAATCCTATTGACATTTAAATTTCTATGTGCCCAATGAGATCTTATCTCTAAATAACAATGGCTACATTTGGGACATGATCCACTCCTACTGATAGTCTTTCATAAGCATCTTAAAATGTCTTCAGCAAACCATCAAACCTTTAGGCTGTTTAATCTTTGCTTCTGTCCTCACTTCTCTGCTACTGGTAATCAGGTAATCCATGTGATTGCTGTTATGATTATGTGCATCGCTGTGCAAAACCACAGTGTCTCCACATGACACGAACAAAAAAAGACGAAAAAACTAGAGCAGTTGAGTAGCTTCTTGCAGGAGATCTATTCCAGGCCCAGCAGTCACAGATTAACTGTTGGCTTGGGATAATTACGTCAGATCCCAGTAATCCTAAACAATTAAGCAGTGGCACAGAAGGTCCTTCAACTCCTAGTTCTTCAACAGGTGACATTCATGTGCACAACTGCTGTCATTAACCGCCATTTGAATGAAAGTCAGTCGCAGCCAAGCTAATTTTTGAGGAAAGAGTATTTTTAACAAAGATTCTTCTCATCGTTGAATTTGTTCATGTAATTCAGCTCATCAAATGCAACTAACTTGATGTGATGATGTGGTGAAATGAACTGTACTGGTAGTGTAGAAAGAACGGAATATTTACACTTTAGACAGTACTTTGTCGACCTCTAGTGGCCATGAAAAATAACTGCACCTATAAATAAATGCTAGTGTAGTTTTTTCTGCCACTAGATGGCGAAAAAGAGACTTTTCTTTGGAATGAATGTGACAGTGTGTGGGTCACATTAAACAGACCATTAGCATTGGCAAAAAGCTTCTAAAAGGAGGAAATCAGAGGAAAAATGTAATTCTACCGCACCAAGGTAAAATTAATGCAACTATCTCACTTTATAGAACAACAACTCTGCGGTGGTGCTGGGTATCAGTGCCTCTTGCAAACTTGTTTATCCTTCTGTGATGGCAGCTTTCATGCAGGAGAGGGAGATTTTGTAGCAACTTATTCCATTTTCAAGACCATGTTGTTCAACAAAATGATATAAAACCACATTAAGTACACTTAATGAAAAAGAAAAGGATATGGTTGCTTGCAGTTCTGACATGTCACAACATATATGGAAATTTAAATGACAGAATAAATTAAGAATTAAACCAGAAGGTGGACATGAGGTTTCAGGTATTTTCAGAAAGGAAAAGTAGGAAGGTAAAGGGTTAGGGTAGAACTTAAATTTGCCAGCAAAACATGGAGTTGCCATTTAAAGACTCAACAAATAATTTATTTAAATAGAATATCATACTGGTTTCATCCCAGAAAAACATGTGGTGGAATTTGTCACATCTGGACAGTTCAAACTTATCTCCTAAAAACATGTTGAGATGACTTTACTCAACCACTGATGTATAGCTTTATCTTCTGCACTGTTTGTTTTCTAAACATAGTAGCACAGACACAGTAAATCAAGCTGGGACTGACTGATATTGTCCATGGGGGAGGATAAACACACAAATATTTTATTTACTAGCAAAAAAAAAAGTCACCATTAAAACAAAAGGTCACAGTTTTCATTTTACTGCCTTTGTGTCTGATTCTAGCTGTATCTGCTGAGGCATTGTTGCACTGTAGGCATGACGGCTGTGTGTCTTCTTACCCTGATGCTCCCATCACTCTGGAGCAGGGTAGATCTGGACTCATCAGACCACATGATCTTCCTCCATCATTCCCGAGTCCAATCTTTCTGCTCCCTAGCAAACTGAAGCCTTTTTCTCTGCTTAGTCTCACTGATTAGTGGTTTTCTTATGGCTACACAGATGTTCAGGTCCAGTCCCTCAAGTTCCCCTGACATTGTTTATGTGGAAATGCTCTTATTTGCACAATTAAACATAGCTCTGAGTTCTGCTGGTGTTTTTTTATACAATTTGATTTCATCAAACCTTTAAGAGAGGACTTCTTGTTGTAGCTATTCATTGCATCAGTTGGGGTTGAATAAATAATCACTGCAGTAATGATCCAATAGGAAACTCAAACCTACTTGCTTGGTTAAATACAGGTGTCATCTTTTTTGGGAGGGAACAGACAGTGTATAATGGATGAAGACTAATGATTAGTGTATCCAACTGATCAGTGATGTCAGTGATGTCATGTTAGAAAAAACTACTGCACTGCATCAGAGGGAGATTCAAACACATCTCTGTATTTTCACCTTCATCACTGTCAAATTGGAATTTTGACCCTCAGAATTTTCTTTTCTGATCTTACAGTGATGCACATCACATCTTTATGGTTTTCCCACAGCAGCAACAGCAGCAGCAGCCTTCCACCGGACACACATCCGCTGCTTCCACAACTTCCTGTTGCCTGATCCACTTCCAAACAATGAACAGCTCTCAAGCAAGAGGTAGAAGTGGGGAGAGGACACACATGGCACCAGTAAGATGAGAAAGATGGAAGGATTTCTGCAAGAGAGGTGGAATCCAGAGCACGAGGTTCAAGTTACAGTTTCAGACAATAAGGACTGTGGTTCAGTTATGTGATAAATAAGTTATAAGTTAAAAGTTACATATAATATATCTAAGAATAGGACAGGAATGAAGTGTAATTTCCATTTTCTTTTCTTCGTGTTGATTTTAAATTAGCTTTATGGTTTTGATGAATATCCTGTTATGTGAAGTTTACGTTCCACAGGGAGTGTAAACCTATAGGGAATGTAAACAGATAGTTCTTGTTTGAAGAGTCGCCCACTCATTTCTCTCAGAAACGTTGCTCTTTGGGTTCTGCTCAGTCTGTCATGCAAGCTAGCCCTTTACTACCTCAGACATCTGAGTATTGCTTTGGGCACCAAAATCTAAAAAAATCTGAAAGTATTTTCTGCAACCTAAAGTTTGTTTTACAAGTTCTATGTGAACAAAGCTCCCCCACAACCTGGAGTTTGTACTCACTGGCCATTTTATCAGGTGCATTTCTGCAATTGTAATTAGCCAATCACGTGCCTGCAGAGCAATGCATTTAGTCATGTAGACATGGTCAAGACAATGCAGTTTAAACTGAGCATCAGAATGAGGAAAAGGGAGATTTAAGTGGGATTTCTCACACAAAAATTTGTGGGGTTTACAGAGAATCATCTGAGGAGTAGAAAATAACCTGGAAGTGGTTGTTGTCTGGAACAAAATATATGTTGATATCAGAATAACCACTGGCTACAACCGGGTCATACAAGACACCTTCTGCATGCACAACACGTCTGATTACACCGGGTGTGACAGCTAAGAAGAGGAAACTGGAGCTAATTCAGACAGGATCACGGTCCATCTGCAACATTCAGATGGTACTGTACGGTCAAATACCATAAGATCATGGATCCATCCTGTATCATCCTGGGGGATGTCACACTTGGGCCTTTTAGTACCAGAAGAGCATCATTTAACCCTTGAGTTATCCCTCAGAAAACTTGCATGTATGATCCTTCTGTAAACCTTTTTGTTGACTTTCTAGAAGGTTGGGCTTTTGAAGTTTCATACAGGATGACACCTCTTCTCCAAATTTCAGCTCCTTTGAGCAGGGTGATGGCCTGTGAGGGTTTTTTAAACCTT
>JAVQJG010275633.1:0-12408 GCA_036024015.1 Craterocephalus amniculus
ACATCGATCGTATGGTCAATGATTCAATGATATCGATCCAAAATCCTAATATCAGACAAAAATCGATAGAGTTACTAGTTATCAAACATACTTTTATTTTGAAAATATTTTCTTTTAAACTAAATTTTAATGCCAGAGCTCATTAATAAAGAAAGTTTAAATGATGATCTAGGTGCTTTAAGTGATGAATGGAAATAATTGTGATCAATCACTCATTATATTGCTTTATATCGTTTCATATCGATCAGAGGATCCTAGATCAAATCGAATCGGAATCGTATCGTGACTCAATTTGAGATATCGGCAAACATCGAATCGCTGTATCACTATATCGATATAATATTGTATCATGATCAAACCAGTGATTCCCACCCCTAGCGTCCATACTCTTCACCAAGAAGAGAAAAAGGATTAATGCTGTGTTCCATTTACCTCAGAACTAGGAAGTCTGAACTGGGGAACGACGTCACTCCCGAGTTGAGTCAACTCGGAAAAATAATAAGGCAGCTTCCACATTAAATGCATTTCTCAGGGGCAATTGTTGTATTGAACCAGCAAAGCAGCGAAAACAGACATGTAAAGGGTGTTTCTAAAGAGCATCGGCTGTTTTACGACATCCGCAAAAAGTAAAATGGGTGTTTCTGAACAATAAAGTGCTCCAAAGAAGTCGGAAAACACGAGTTCCGAGTTCAAATGGAACGCACCATAATAACCGGGAGATGGAGATGGATAGAGATAATTCATGAAGGCTGCAGCTTTCTGCTGGTTGGGTGAGTTCATTCAGTCTAACATGATGTTAGAAACGAGGCAGGAAGGTCCAGAAGCAACTTTAACCTCCAGTTTGCTCCCATTTGTTCACATTTGGTCGTTGTAACTCGCTGAAACAGCGAGGCAACAGTTAGGAAGGCACACTGATTGGTAATCCTTTTCACCTGCAGTTGTACAAATGGAACAGACAACAGGTGGAAGTGAGAGGACGTTTGCAGGCCCATTTCCCTGTCTTCATCCTAATTTTTGGTCATATTGCATTTGCAGAGGAAGGAGGCAGAGGAACTATGAGGCAGCATCTCCTTGTGCTAGCAGAGGAACCCTGACTACCATCCGAGATCCTCAGACCAACCAGTGCTGCAGGCGGTCCTTCTGATGCAGGACCGCCCTGATTTAAATGGCTGAACAGGAGATAAACAGAGGAGTAAATGGAAAGAAGATAAATGCAATTTTACTTTTCGGCCGTGTAACGAGTGACGGATCAGGCCTGCTTCAGGTTTATTGATCCAGCTCCGTATAGATCCAGAACCAACAGTGGCGAGCATCATTGATCACGGAGCCGACAGCACATTGAATTAACATATTCATTTCAACTGGCATTTAGCTGCAGAGAGACAGATGGAGGAAGGAGAGAGGGGTCGCGGGTGACGTGATGGAGAAAGCGGACATGGAGGAGTGGATGAGGAAGATGAGATGGGGCTTCATTTCTCACTGAAATTACATTTTATACGGCGGTGGAATTAAATGTGGAGAGAATGACATTAAAACGTTTTCACTCGCCTTCATCCATCTCCGTGTTCAGCCGTAAACGTCTGGCTGAAACAAAAACCTTCTGCACTAATGCTGCGACACCATTGTCAATATTAGGACTCCACAGTCAGCGGAGTTGGACAGAAAACTGCTGCGACAGCACTTCACTTCCTCAAATCTGCAACAGAACGGCTGCAGCTTTCCTTCCTCCAGAGATTTTATTCACTGGAATCACAACCTTTCTTTATTCTACTCTGTTCATTTTTGCACAAAATAAAAAAGTTGCATCAGCTTTAGAATGAGATCTTGGAAATAACACAAAACAAATTAGCAGATTCTTCTATTTATATCCCTCATTTACACAAATATCTGCGCTTTCGACTCATCAGAATTGTTGCTTTTGTTTTGATTAACTTATAAACGACATATAAACCATCATTTTATAAGACTTTATCTTTAATAATATTGCAAATCAAGGAGAACAATAACAATCCCCCTTGAGGAGGTCATATAAACTTTCATATTTTAAATTTGAAGACTCTTTCCAGAAATAGTAAAATACTTTAAATTCTTGCAGTTCCCCCCTCCTCCACTAGGGGCTAGGTGAGTCAGTCCCCATAGACTCATGATAAAAAGGCAAACTTTGCAGCAAAATTAAACATTTAAGCCGGCTTTAACTCTCGTAAGCTCATAGTTACAGTCATTTCCACACAGCCCCCCCCCCCTTTCAGCACCGTCTCGTCGGCAAATGTTGTATTATCACGGAGTGACGAGTGTCACTGCCCGATCTTTATTTCTACCCAATCCGTATTTGCATGGACTGCGCATGTGCAACAATTCCTTCTTCTACGTTTTCTCCTCCTCTTCCCAATTACAAACTGATGTTGAACATTGATGGGAAAAAGCCAATAAGCTGGCACTCAGAACATTTCTATTATTAGACGGATAGATTAGACAAGGAGCCCCGCCACTGTAATGAGATCTTGAAGCCGTGTTACGTTACCCGCAATTGCACCACCTGCAGGCGGCCAGCAGATGGAGATCTTTCAAATGGGAAACGTGTCGACACAGTGACACTTTTTTAAGAAAATTTGTAAAAGCCTGGGTTACAAATAATTCCAGAAAGAAGTAAATGCGTTTATCGGACAGTGTGTAATGATGGCGCATGTGTTGCAGAGCCAGAAAATACAGATTGGGAAATGACAACGGGACTCGTGATGCTGAAACCACCCAGCAAGCTTCTTTCAGCTCTACAGAAACCTGCAGGTCACATAATGGAAGCTCCATGCACATCGTTTACAGTCACTGACTTCACCTCTCCCTCTGCACTGGCTATCTTTTCTTTTGTTTTTGGACCGGTGATGCGAGGAGACCCAGCAGGGAGGCTCTCGTCAGTTCACATCTATCACATCCTCAAATGTTAACTTGACCAAATGTTGGTATGATGCGAATGAGAATATGCTCGCCATATCGGCTTTTCAGCATGTGAGCAATTAGGATGAATGCTGCCCGTTGCATCAGCATCCGTCATGGTTTGACCTTTAGTGCTTTTGATTCTCTCGTCTCAGATCCCTGCCGTTTGCTGCCTCTGTTCATCACCCACTTTTAAAATGCCCAGATAAGCGAAACCCGACTGGTTTTCACATCCACTGTGGAAGGTTCCTAACAAATTAATTTAGAGTCTCCTCAAGTGCCGACGTCAAGCCAAGTTCTCCACATGAACACGATCAAAACCCGACCTGCAAAGTGACGTGACATTTATAAATTCGAAACAAGAAGCCTTTGTATTTTACTGACAGGACCTTTTCTCTTGTAATATCCCGGAGGCACATTTTAGCTGCACAACTACAGGTTATTTATATATTCTCTCTTAATTTCTCTGTTCTACATGATGTAAGAAATAGAGGCACAAAGACTGCACCATCCATTGCAGTGATTTATAACAGGTCATAAAGAATATAACAGGTAAACTGTTGCTCCTGATAAATGCTGCAGAATGAGACACTAAATAAACAAATTAGCAGGAAACTTTGCATTGGTTTTTAAACATTCTGGTTTTATGTGTTTTTATTGATTTCATTGTTTTACTTTGTGGTTTTATTGTTCAGCACTGGAGTAAATGTGTCATGTAAATAAAACAACTTGTATTCAAAATTGTGGGGGTTTTTTGGTGTGTAAAATATTAAATGTAAAAGAACAGTGGGAAATATTCACTCCTGCATCAGCCAGGCCCATTTCACTCCATTGAATTAATATTTTTTAAGCTTTTCTGTCTGTTTAGTATAGTTTATCTGTTATAAAAAGGAAAGAATGTTGGATAATATTAAAATAAATACTCAGAATAAAGTCATATACTCTTGTTTATTTTCTGGAAAAATATTTATTCTAAGCAAGAACATTTATGTTTCAGTATTCCACTCTTTTAAAATGTTTTGGCCCTTATTTACCTCAAAATATTGATGTTTGTTTAGTAACTGGGATTTTATCAACTATTATGACTAAGTCTTTGCAATAAAATAATAATAAAACCATCACACTAAGTTATAAGAAAATATTTATTTTTTAAGCAAGACATTTGCATCAACAACAAACAAAATCTTTTTTTTTTTTTACTTTAAATAAGGGGACCCAGTGAATAAGAGTGAGAATTAAACAACATCACAACAGCAGCATTTTATCAGCGACCATATTATCAGCCTTCGTTAGGGTTCGCCTTAGTTCAGAAAAAATGTTTTAAAGTTGCATTTATCGCAAAAAAAAGACCTCAAGGTGAAATCCAATTAGCAGATAAAAGATCACTTCCAAAAGAAGAATTATTTAAGGCTTCAAATTAAAGGTTATTCAGTGTTCAAGGATTTTATTCAAGGTCCAAAACTGTAGTAGATTCAAATTTTTAATAATTTCTTTATGACAATAAAACATTTAAACTCCTGAATTCTTAGAAAAGAAAAGGTCTGTAAAGTTCAAAGTCTTTCAAAAGACCCGAAACAGCTGCAGACCCACTGAATATTCCTGGGAATAAAGAGCCAGAAAATAGATGCATGGCTGAAATAAACCGATCAGGGATTCGTTAGCGTTGACACCGTTAATGAATCAGCATCGATAAGATCTGAGAAATTCCTGATTGCACCAGTTTTATCATCAGGGGATCAATGAAAGATTAAGTTAAGCTCACCCTGCATGTCACCAAGATTAATCAAAGTTTTGTTTAAATAGACGCTGATAAAAAGCGTCCTGCATGTTAATTATTAACACGGCAAACAGCAGAGCCGTGAATTAACAGGTTTTATTTGACCATTTCCTTCTCTTTCCTTCGATTAGACAATGTTTCTAAACACAAACCAGATAACAGCATGTTTACGAGGGTTGTTTCACGGCTACGGTGCCGTTTTCTAACACATCAACATGGAAAGTGCAGAAACCACCTTTCTAGTTTCGCTTGAGTTGGACTTTCTTGCTTTATAAGAAATGAGGTTTTCAGACAAACTTTCTTTCTGCAAAATGTTAAATTAAAAGCTAAAAGTCGGTAGGATGAAACAGATCGATTCAATTATGGCTGACCTCTAGCTTGTGAGGGTTGCCACAGTAACGAGAACACCTGATAATGAAAATTGCAGGGTTAACAGAGCATGCACGCACACCGAGGCTCACATGAACAAAGGCTGCAAGCGGAGCAGCTGAGATGAAGCTTTCATGATATCTGCAGGGGGGAAATCAAGTCTTTGCGTGTACAAGCACTCGTGTGTGCGTGAAGGCTGAAACACATGAAATTAATGAAAAATTTTGGCTTTCGGCCATTTCTATGAGGGACTTTAAGTTAAATATTTGAAATAAGTAAAATTTCTGAGCACAGAAATAATGGGATGTGAAGGAGGAGGTGATGGGTTTCTGTGGTCATCATTCTTGTTTTGTTCACATGAAAGCAGCTCCCATCATTCCCATACAAACACCTACCTTGCTGAGCAAATTTAATCCCAATACTCCAGATATGTAGATGCATTAAACGTGCAGCTAAAGGTATTCTAATCCACCGTCTATGGAAGCGCTTCAGTACATCACAGGAGTGCAGATAAAGCTCCGTATTTGGGTAATTCTGCCTGTAGAAAACGGATTAAATGAGGTAAAAAGAAGAAAATAATCTACTGCTTATGAGCAACAAAACACACAAATTGGATTTTCAAAGTCTACGGAAGAAACGATTCTCGTGTGGAAGAACGTGATAAAAGTTGCTCCATGTTTGGCTCTACGAGGTAGAAACAGAAGTTGCCCTGAATTAACCGACAGATAATTTTTTTGCTTATGAGAAAGTAAAAACCATAAATAACTCTTTATAATCACAGTGTGCCTGCAGATTCCCACAAAGGCTGTCAGGATACTTAAATTTCAACCTCAATATCGATACTAAGGATGGTGATTGATACCATTTGATAGTATAAAAGATACTATACAAAGAAAAATCTAGTATAAGAAAATAATTTTACATTATATTAAAGCTTTATTTGTGCATAAATTCTACTCCAACTGCTCACTGTGGTGCAAAAAATACTAAAACTAAAAACCAACTTCAACCATTCATGTCCACACAATACTAGAGAACAGACCAACAACAGGTCGAAACAAACTAGTTATGATTATTTAGCTTCAAACTAGATTTATTTATTTGAAACATTTTAAAAGATTAACTTTAAATGTTTTTTTTTCTACAATCCATATTAAAAAGCATTATTTTTATTTATTTATTTTATTAACCTCCCTCTATTGTGTCCTATGTTTATAAAATGTTTAAAAATTCAATAAAAAGATTATTGAGAAAAAAAGATAGGTACGTTTTTATGCTGATGACGATCATTTATTTAACAGTATCTACATGAACTAATCAAACAAAAATTCGTCCTAACCCTTAAAAGCAAAGATACTTTACTTCTTCCCAACTTAAAACAACTTTGAAACTATATATTATGTCTGTATAAAAAAAGAGTAAATTCTTATTATTTAGGCTTGGTTTGATGAAAACTACGATCTTTAAGTCTACAACCTGTTGAATTAGTTTCATGCTAAACTGTATGCATGAAGCAACAAAAGGTTTTACAGACAAATAAACAGGAAAAGTTGTTTAAAATCAACAAAAACTCTCCAAGAAGGCTTAAAGAGGCTCTATGCAGCATTATCATCGTCATAAAGCAGCTTGGAAGTAATTATTTTGCTTGACTGACCTGTTCTGATGAAAAAGCAGACATTTCCTCCTCTATCGGGTCTCCCCCCACCAGAAACGGCGCTTGCAGTTTAGCCCATTGACGCTCGCGCTTGTTTTGGTTTGGAAGTATCGCGATACACAAGACTAGCGCTACCGGCCGGTCGTAAATCCGTTTGGACAAATATGCATGTTTACTCTGCGATTCGGTTTTCGCTTTTATACTGCTTTGATAATTACTTTTACTACATGCCTTTAAAGCCATGCTAACTAGCTGTAGCCTGTTCAAGACAACGGTAAGTTGCCTCTGTTTACAACATTCTTCTTCATATGTCGCCTATTTTCTCGCTCTGGAGCTCCCCCTACACCTTTGGGGTGTGCACTGCATGGTAAACATACCCAGACTTGCATTGATCCGCTTTAAATAAGGTGCTTGGAGCATTACAACATGCCCTCTACCAGCTAACCTCTAATAAGATCGGGATTACTTAGGAAGCAATCCCCTCGGCCATTAGTCCCAGTAAAGATGCAACATAAGGACATTTGCATTTGACATTAGTATGTTCCTGATTCAGAGGCAGAAGTAGTGGCTTTGAATATTTATGTAAATATGTGGTGATACAGGCTGCTTAAGGACACGGAGCAAATCTTGGCTGGAAGTGAACACGGGGATTTAAAGAAATCATCCTCAGGTCATTTAAATTCCAAACACATTTATGCATTAATGTAAAGGAGAGGATTGTCCATGTGTTGAGGATGTAAAAACTGGAGTTAAAGGAACAACTTTCCACCTAGGTTTTTCTAATAATTACTAACAAACATTCACATCTTCTAGATTCATCTGTGACAATATCCACATATAAAAATAACCCAAAGCAGAGGTTAATGGCTGAGTGTGTGCCCTGAGTAAAGTAAATAAACATGAATTGATTGTGTTAGTTTTTTATGTGTTTAGCATTTTTGGGATTGGTGACACTATTTGCCACTTTATTGCATTATTACAGCATCTGAAAGGCTGGTTTTTAGTTGTTTTAAATCCTTATACTTTATCTTTATGTGGTAAATATATTAATTAAAAATAATGACGTCAACATAGGCTTTGTTGAAAATCTGAACATTTATGGGCAAGGTAAGTTTATTTGTATAGCACTTTTAATGTAGCGGGAAATTAAAGGTGCTTAATACATAAAAAGATAACTGTGGAGTGCAGAAATGATAAAAAAAAATTAAAAAACAAATCAAAATCACAAAATATGAAAAATAAGAAACCCTCAGAGAAAAAAAAAACACTTATTAGAGGCTTTTTTTAAAGTATAAAAATTCATTTTAAAAGTTATTTTATACTGTAAATGTCTTGAATTCAGTTTTTTAACTTGTTTATGATTTATCATGCAATATTATCACGGTTTTCTTTTTTCAAATGTTTTTAATTTCCTTTTTTTTTGGTTTGAAATAAATTCATTCATTCAGTTTTCACTGGGAATTATAATATTCCATGAATTCCCATCTTTGTTAGTCAAAACGATGTTTATAGTATATTTAATGGTTTATTGCATGCTAATAAGTTACCCATCCGGTGCTAATCAGCTTTAAAAAGTGGAAGATCTGTTATGATTTGTGTCAATTTGTGTTGATTAACCTGGTAACCTGTTGAAAGGTTACCAGTGACATCAACTGTATTATTTTTACACAGAAAAACTGTCCAGGGGATTTATCCTTTATTTTTATTTAAACGCTGAAATTCAACATGTGTAAATTGTTTTGTTGTTATAATTAGGAGGTATTTTACCCAAAATTCAAACCAGTTCAGCAGAAGTGGAATAAACATGTCTGGGATGGGATTAAGGCTTTTTAATTGCTTTGACACGCACAAAAAAGCCACAAAAAATGAAGTAATGGAAAACAAACAAAACGCTGCTCTGAGGAGGCAGGTGGTAGCAGGTTTCAGAAAGGCTGTTTTATTTGTGATGAAGCCAACAATGCAACCCTGGTCCAACACTCCATCCGACTTAATAAACATTTCATTGCTGAGGTGTTTCATCAGTCTTTCGCTGACTGGTCAGCGCCTCCATCTCATTACTTCTTAAACATTGGGGAACGTGGATACTCCTTATCCCCAATCCATGCTACCTGTGGCCAAATGAAATTATTAGTCTTGAACTGTTTCATGAAACAATGTTCTCGTTGCTCTCATTCCTGCATTTTTTAGGTGCTGTGCTATGAAATCCAAACTAAATTTATGAACAAAGAGAAGTTTTTCCACCTGACAGAGAAAAGTATAAAAATGCACCCATATGTTGCTGAAGTAGAAGATTGAATGTGCAATGTAGCCTGTGCAAGCTGAGGGGATGGTCCTTTTATTAAAACCAACCTGTTCAGAGGAATGTTAAAGGCCCATTTATGCTGGATGCTTAAACACGGACAGTTATATCCATCTTCTAAATTAATTACGTGCATAATTGGTGCGTTTTCAGGCTCTTTGTGCATCTGCCATTTGATCCAGAAGACTGAGTAAAACCACCGGAAACAAGAGTGGAAGAAGAAGAGGAAAAATGTAGAAGAAGAATGAAGACAGGGACCAAAACCATAGAAGTAGCACAAGCTTTAGAAATAAGACTCTGCAAGTGTTCAGGGCGTCTTGGTGGTTAGAAAAAACTTCATAGCAGCACATTAGTGCCGCCAACCGGTGTCTGAAACTAAAATGAATGTTTTACTTCCTCTTTAATTCAAAATTAAAGTTAATTCTGCTTTAAACAGATGAAAAATGAGCATCTAAACACTTAATTCCTGATGCAAATGTTAATTCTGAATGAAACTTAATCATGAATGAGGCTTATTTATTCCGCTTTTAATTATGAATCAGATAATAATAATTAATCATAACTAGAATCCCCATCAAGCCAAAATGCTTCTTATTACAACCTTTTCTCATGTTGTTGACGAACAGAAACGTGAACTAAGCACTGCCCCCTAGTGGAGGTCAGCCGTAACAACATAAAGGGAGCATTAAAGTATGAAAAGAGCGACGCATGAAAACGTTTGTGACTTACGCGCCCATTTATGTCCAACAGGGAGCAGAAATGGGCCTTAACACAAATATCTACCCAGCCAATCACACAGCAGCAACTCAGTGCATCTAGTTCTGCAGACAACTTGACTGAATGTGGCATGAACCTGATAACGAGGAGGAATGGCTTTAGTAGGAACTTGCAGGAAGCATCAATAGTGCTGCTATGGTTACCTGCAGTATAATAAAGTGCTGATTTACAGCGGCAGGTCGACTCGTGACTGCACCTTTCGCAGTGTCCAGTCAGGCTGAATGACAGGTAAAAATATTCCCGTCCTTCTCTCTTCGTTTGGTTTCTTTCAAGCGGGAGGAAATCCAAACTGCTGATTGGTCGACAGCCTGCATTCATCTCCAACTGCACTGCACAACAAACATTTTAGAAATTACCTTTTCCACCTCATGTGTGTGTTTAGCATCTGAAAGCAAAACCTCACCTTGAGGTATTAACCAAGTCAGGCCTCATTACACACACATGCAGTCGCCTTTGGTCCCGCTCTCCTTCCCTTCACCTCTCGTTCCCTTTTTCATTTCGTCTTCCTCTCAACCGTGAAAGCTGTTTGAGTGGGTTTGGCTGCAGCTTGTACAGTCACTACAGTTTATTCAGATGGAAAAACCTCCTAAAAAGGCAGTTTCAGAAAAATATATGTAATGTTTAATGCAGAACGTCTTCAGACGACGTGCAGAAGACAAAGAAAGCAAAGAAAGAAAGGATCAAACTCAACAGGGAAACAATGGGGGGCGCAGAACAGCAGTAACTCCGCCGTTCACATAAAGGGAGAAAATAAATCCTGTCATGTTAACGATAAAATCCTGAACACAAATGTTTACCTCTCAGACACAAAGCGGTTTAGCTACCATAGCAACCATGTTGGGATGGATAAGTCAATAAAATGTCTAAATCTTGTTCCAGATGCTATTTTTTATTGAAAAATGCCACACGGGCTCCAGTCGATACAGACCCTGGTAGTATTAACGATGTATCCATCAATTTCCTGCCAGTTATCCGGGTCAGAGCTGCGATGGAAGACGGCCAAACCAGATAATCACATCCTTCTTTCCAGCTAATCACTCCCACCTTCCCGTCTGGGATACCAAGGTGTTCCCAGGCCAGATGCGGTGTTTAAATTCTGCATGGTGACGCTCCGAGAGGCCTAAACGACTGAGGAGCAGCGATTCCCCGGGAAACCCGAGAGGAAAGTATAGTAATAATCATGTCATCTACGTCTGAACGACTAAGAGACTGAGCACTTTCCATTCATCATCAAAGAAATTTGGAGCTTAATCCAGCTCCATTTATCTGCGTTTTCAGCATAAAACTGCAGCCTCTGAGCAAGACGAGGATAAAAATGGCCGTTTTTGACTACTTTGGATTTTATGGGATATTATTGCAGACTCCCCCGACTCTAGGATGACACCTTTTAGGTTTAATGGCAGTAAACCTGCAAATTCACTGTAAGAGCTGGGTAAATACACAGAAATGCCGCTTAAGATAAAATCCGCACTCTCACAAAGTTTATCATTAACTTAAATCTATCAATAAACTTAAAAAATATGCATATTTGGCAAAATAAACATTCAAATAGTGTTCTTATTAAGATTGGAGACTAGAGAGATCTCACAGTGCAAGTCATAAGTTAAGTGCGTCTTTAAAAACAGCATAATTTTTACAAAACTTTACCAACTGCAAGGAAATTGTTAAATAAAATCTGACAATAAAATCAGCTTTATTGATGGTTTCAGCTCTAAAATTGAACCCAGAATAAGAAGAAAAAGCACCATAAACGCTCGTTAGCCATCAAGGTCCTACACAGACACCTGCTTCTCATAGTTATGCTAATAAAGCTGCAACGATGCAACAGGAAACCAAAATCATTCAACTTTGTTTACTTAACCGACTGACAGCACAGCAGGGTAAGATAGCAGATAGATCTAATATTTCTGTATTTATTTTGACTATTTGCTCTACTACTGTAATCCCAGATTGGTGGCGTTTAATAGAAATTTTCATCTAACCTCATTTCACTAAACTACAGGCAACTATTGGAAATAACAAAAGGTTATATTTCTGCTGAATATTCATCTGCCAGGAGCCTTTATGGTCCAGATGTGCTAAATTTCTTAACTGGCTTCGCCCTTTCTGACAGAAACAACATGTTATCTTTGCTAATCATCATTATCACATTGCACAATGCTAAAAAGTAAAAGAAACAATTTGTTCTTTCTCACAAAATCCTGGTTTACAAATTAATACTGCAGCATGATTAGGCATCACATTACATAAAATATCAAAATATAATCTAGATCAGATCAAAATAAAACTAGAAAATATCCCCGCAACCTTGGGTTGTCACGATACCAGAAATTCAGTAGTCGGTACCAGTACCAATGAATTAACGCGATACTCGATACCTAAATCAATACCACGGCAAAAATGTTTCTTATTTTTTCAAGATACCCCCCACCTGACCTTTGTTAAAATATTGATCTCTTTGCAATGTATAAATTTTAACAGATAAATGAATAAAATGTATGCACTGGCACTTTGCCTTCATTTAAACAAACATTGTGCTTTTTTACTGTAATGAACATTTACTATAATGAACAAAGTATAAATACAATAATAAAAACAGTT
>JAVQJG010275636.1:0-11409 GCA_036024015.1 Craterocephalus amniculus
CACACACACACATACACATACCAATACATCTGCGTGCACCTGTTCCAGAACACACAAGTGCAAACCGTGCGCATCACATGGACACACACGAGTATGCGCGTGTGCACAGTGTGTAAAATTTGCCAGGAAACCCACTGATGGCACTCCCAGTGGAAAGCTTTTATACGCTCCAATTTCCAGTGTTATCTTCTGGTGCTCAGAGCCAATGGCCAAATAAAGCTGTCTCTATCTACCAGATAAAGGCTGTGTTCTTGTGCATGAGTATAACAGTCCCTTGCCTTCTGTGTTTGTATTTCCGGGTGTGAAATGCAAGCCTATGGTACCTGCAGTTTGTTTAACCCACAGTTACTCACTACTTGAGGAAAAAAAAACTTTTTTAAAATTCCTGATATAATGCTGATTAAGCCAAACATATAATTACATGGAAGGTAAACCTGTGACCTATGCCTATGTTATTATGTGAAAGTCAAAGTTACTGCGCTTACTTTCATTGAAACTACTTCATCCCCAGAGGGGAAAGATGATGCGAACTGAGTCTTTATACGGCCTTGCAGAGCTTTTAAAATGAGAAAACTGCTGAGAGCATTGTTTGCAGAACAGTCTGTTAAATCTTACATTTGTACTCTACAGTGGTACTGCATTTGGATTCGAAACAATTTACGTGTCAGTGAATTTAAGAATTCTTCTATAGCTTGTTTCTATTAATAAAATCAGTGAAAGGAAAGAGACAACAAAGTTGTTTTGAAACCATGATCCATGTTACAAAGTCAAAGAAATTTAGTGAACTACAGCACTTTCCGTTAGAAGTTTTAAAAAAGTTACATTATATATAAGCAAAGGTGTTTACTTAAAAATTGAAATGTTTTATGCCTCAGTTAAAACTTCCTTTTGATTGTAGATTGTATCATGAATTAGCAAAATGTCTCATGAGAAGGCTGTTTCAGTCTGTTCTGAGTAAAGCACATCACTGTAGAATAAAGGTTTTGCTAGCGGACAAGGACACACAAGTTCAGCCAAAAGGCTTTGGTGCATATGAATAAAAAAAGGTTTCACCATTTAAATATTGACTCATACGCCAACAGATTCCTATCTGTAATTTTTTATGAGGTAGGAAGTGCTCTGTACGTATTTGCATTTTTAGATATTTTTTCTCTAGGTTATAGTAACAGAACATGGTCTATTCCCTGGTTGTTATTGTCCATATTGATTCCATCACACAAACTACCATGGTGAGGTGAAAGAAATCAACAAAAGCTAAACTGAGTCAGGAGTTAGCAAACCTGGCAACTAATCAATAAAAAAAAGATTGAGGTCTGGGTTGGATACACTTCTTTCTTTTGAGAGTAATAAGAAGCACCGCCTGCAGTAAGTTGATCCAGAAGACCTGGAATCAGGAATTTGACTGGCAAAAGCTTTTGTACATATGATACAAATATGACCTGGATTAAATCAGCAAAATCACCAGTCAAATATGCGACGCAAGCCACATTAACCATTAGTTCTGAGATGTCTCTCTTTCTGAATGTGGCCACAGTCATTTTTGGAAAACCTACTGTGGTACACATTTGTTCACACAAATATAATATTTTCAACTTAAAAAGCTGAGAGCAGATATGACTTTAGGGCCTTTATGTGAATGCTGTGGCAGGAAATGGCCTTTAAAATTCACTTTTATGACCAGAGGAGACTCTGAGCTGTAGTTGAGGGATGGGCAACAGACAGCAGCTTATAGCAAGTTTTTTTTTTAGGTTTGCCCTTCTTGTCAGTATTTAATGGAGGTTTTTGTTAGTAAAATACTGTAGCTGCAATGTTCCCATCCCTAACATCCACACCAAAAACCTTCCACCACCACCCCCCTTGTTTATATTGTTATGAAGCACATTAGCATAATGCTAGTTTGGCTTATCTCAACTATGAACAAGTCTGTGGCTTTGCATTCTGCTAGTTTTCAGTCAGTTAACCAATCAGAGAAGACTAACTCTTTTGGGGAAAGAAGGCTTCAAGAGATGGGACAAACAATGAAGTATTTCAGAAAATAAGCTGCAGCAGTGATGTAAAGGATGAAGTAACTATTTATTCTGAAATCTACTCTATTGGAGACACCAAATCAACCTTTAAGAGGACCATAACATGAAGTGACTTTTTGCATTATTTGAATAATAATTAAGTGTTTCAAATACAGAGCTGATTTCTTTGCCATAAAAGGCTTATGTTTGCAGGAATTTCTCTTATCAAATTAAAGTGCATGTTTATGCATCATAAAGATTTTATCCTTTGTCTGCTTGAAATTCACTCAATTTTTTTTTAATTTTTATAAATATTTTTTGTGCTGCACAGAAGCCATGAATTCACTGCATTGTTCTTAGTTTTTGTCACTGCTCTCCTTTTCAGCCTCATGCAATGCATCCCAGCGACCAATTAACCAGAACTAGCATGAAAAAGAAGGTGTCACATGTAAGGACAAGGGCAAACACACTCTTACAGAAACAGAGTCACTGCCATCAATCTGATGTGAAGTAGTGCCTGAGTCACCTTGCTGGTGAATGTCGTTCATCAGGACACGGTAACTAGGCCCACTGGTGTTCTTAAACCACCACAGGGCATCGAGCCAGTGTGTGAAGTGTCAAGGCTAAGCTACACATTAAAGTGTGACACTACCACCAGTTGTTGGGACAATAAGGTCTGTCGGTTACTCCGTGCCCACTGATCTCAGGTGATGTGAAATGTCTTTTTTGGACTGCGATGTTAAGTGGTGCTCAATGAGTGAAAGCTTCCCATTTTGTTCCACAGAAACCATTAAGCTGAGCTGTAATTTGAAAGATAATAAAAACGGGACCAGAGAATCACTCCATTTGAGTGGTGAAGCTGTATTTAGTAAATGTCCAGTCTCTTTAATCAAAAAGATTTTTCGCTGGGCTCATTTTTGCTAATGATCAAAGTGTTTTGCAGACATACTGTAACACACAACGCTTGCCTTCTTTGATGCCATGCAATACAATATTGTTGCAGGAACTCCAAACAAACATGCATCCCTGTCCCTCCCACTGCGCTGTAACACACACATATGGACTCATAATGATTTTTAGCCATGGGGAGCCAGGCTTCACATGCACTACAGGAAGCTCTACCAGAACAAATGTTTCTCATTTAGTAAATGCGAAAAGCGCCATATCGATCAGCGTATTCTTTAAAGAGCTGAAAATGTAATGGAAAGGTGTGTGTGTCGCTGATTGTTGATTTGACAGGGAAAGTATGTTTGATATGAATTGGCTCAAATTTTCTAGAACAGCACAGTCTTGTGTGTGTGTGTGTGTTAGAAAGTTTCCCAGCTGACCTTCACCAGGTTTTCACCTCCATTATTGCTGCTGCCTTTTATATATGTGAGCATGAATGAATATAGTAAGTAGTATTGTGTGACCCTCAGCAAATGCAGTGAATGTAAGATGGAGTGGATGCTAGTGTAGCATAAAAATGTCCTCCCTTGGGCACAAACTACACAGGCACCTTTATAGCCACAATATGTTTATATTCTGGTTTTATTTTAGCCGTTCAGGTAAATCCATTACATAAGTACTTATCTTGAGTAGTATAGCATCTCTATGAGATTGGAATGCATATGAGAGACAGAAATTATAGCATGTTGTCTTTAATATTTGCTGTAATTGTTGCATGTCAGTTCAAAATGGAAACCAGACAGAGGACAGAGGGGGCACATTGCAAAGATAAAATGAGATTTATACTGAATTGGCACAAATACAAAAATCCTTTCAGGGACAAAAGTGCATTGATCAGCCAGAGTTTTTTCCCAAAAATCTGAAATTCATCAAAAACCTTCAAAAACTGAACAAGATGACAACCAGAAAAAGAGCACAGCAAAAATCCACACAAGGGGATAGAAAGGATAACAGCTTAAACCAGGTCTGTAGTTTTTGCTCGGAAAAGTACAAAATATGTGATAACTAGAAGTATTCAAGCGATACCCTTTTATGATAGCTGGTCAAAATTTCTACTATCAATTGAAATGTGCTTTAGTGCTTCCCTTCTCATCTTCTCTTTCATAGGATGTAGTAGACCATCTTGCATAGCTAGTAAGGGAATAGTACTATCTGACCATTCTTTGCAGCAGCAACATTTGAAGTAGTGTAACCTTAGTCTATCATGTATTCAGGCTATCACATTCAGGCTATCCTTGAAGTTCAAACATCAATTTGAGCATGGGGAGACTTTGAACATCAATGACCCATTTGAATTCCAAAATTGCTTCAGACCATGGACTGTATGGATCAGGGATCAGCAATTCCGGTTCTTGGGGGTGTGCTAGCCTCAGGTTTTAGAGATTCCCAGATTTAAGACTACTGATTCAGATTAATGGCTCATTAATGGGCTTGTGCAGTTTTGTGTGCTTGTTGGAGAGTCATTTTATTTGAATTAGGTGTGTTGGAGCAGGGAGGCATCCAAGGGAGGCATCACCAACCATAAAATAATCTTTTAAGTTGAAATCACAAAGACAGCTGTATTAAACCTCACAGGAACATATCATTTCACACTCATGAAATGTTCTACTACAATAAAAGATTTCAAGGTTTCTTCAATACTGCCATATTATCATACCATTCGATCTTCATTTATAGAGCTATTTAAGATAGAACAACAGTAAGCCTGACCAAAGTGCCATACAATAAAAATAAATATAAAATTGGTTGTTAAAAATAGACACAAGCACAACTTTGAAAACAGATGAAACCAAATAAGCTGATTCTTTTGTTATAGAGACCATCTATTTGTGCATTTGATTTAGAAAGGGGCACATATCATAAGGTTGTCTTCTTCCTTTTTTTTCTCTGTCTTGCATACAGTGCCTTGCTGCCCAAAACGTGGCTAAATATGTCAGTTTTCATCCCAGTAACAAACGCCAAAAACCTAACAACCATTACTGGAAAACACCTGGCTCAAATAGTTCCACTTTTATGAAAACAGTAGCATCCACTGTAACAAAATGTTGAAATTACACTTGAACTCCTTCACATGTCTTTAGTCTGTCTCAGTTGTTCTTCACACCCACAATGAGATGGGTCAGACAGCCACAATCAGGAAACAATAATTTCTTTTATCCCTGATGATATGCTCTGATGGCATCGTCAAAATGTTCTCTCTCAAACTTGAAGATCTTTCCAGGCCCACAAACTAGACTGTTTAACTGTTTTCTCAGAGAGAATGTTTAATTCTGCTATTTAATGCACCATGAAGAGGAAAGAGCCCACAGAGACTTGTCGGAAGCAAAAAATAATGTTGAAGTGGTAAAAAAAAAAAATGTGTTAGGACATATCTTGCAAGGGTGGGGGGAGTTTATACTTCAGTATTTCCTAAACTCAGCAAATATAAATGTTTTCCTTTTAAAGTGTTTTAGTGCTGTAATGGAAAACAATACATAGAAGTAAATTTTACTTAGATCAACCAAACTATCCTTTCCAGAAAAAGAGTCCCTTGAAGTTATGTGATTATACAGAAAGCTTTGACCTTTTTTTTTCCAATAGAAAACACCTTAAAATTTATTTCCAAGTCATTGGACCATAACTACCTCTTTGTTATCTTTCTCATCTGTTATCACTGTCGTCGATCTTGCTTACACTATAGAGGGTGTGATGAGCAAACATAAAACAACCAGATGGACAGTTGAATTAATGTAACCCTGAAGTAATTTAAGTCACTTCAGTTTATTTTATTGCACCAATTCACCACAAATGTAGTTTCAAGACAGTTTGAAGATAATGTCAAATTCATTCCAGGTCTTAGCCTTTAAAGTCCAATTCATTACATTTCAGTTAAGTTATTGAACTTTTTCTTTCTTGTGTGTTGTAATAATTCATGCTGGAAGAAGGAATGGATTTTTTTTCTTTTCTGGAGAAAAAAACTAACCCCATGCCACCTGAACTCATTTCTTGTGGTCTCATTGGCTGTAGCTCTCACTTAGATCCCACACCGACTGTTCCAGAGTATTAATCATCGATATTCAGTCTGAGGCTGGGGCACGTCTTTCAAAACATGTCTTTGAAACTTTGCCACAAAGTGATTGATGACCGCCAGTCAACTACTCTCAATTCTCCCCAGATCTGGGCAACTTTGCTGTGACGAGCAAAATTTTTCCGCAACATGAAAATCAAGTTTAAAATTTCAAATTAATCCGACTTTAAACAGCAGCATCACTGAGATTAGCTACTGATCCCCTTCAGAATACAAAACGCTACACCCAATGCTTCAAAATGGCAGATGCACACCTTGAGGCACAGCCTAAATTTAAGCAAAGACACAGATAAAGGCACACACACATACAGTGTAACTGTAAGTGATTTTCCAGGCAAGTCCTCACAGTTGATTCTCCTTTCACTAGAAAATCATAGGCCAGAAAACAACAGCTGCAATCCAGCCCCATTTCGATTTCCATTTCTTTTGTCTTCTGAGAACAAGATGTGATAGTTTGAAAACATCTATTTCAGCAGATGGAGGAGAGGTTTATTAAAGGGGCGTACTTTATGAATATTACACCGTCTCATCAGTTGAAGCACAGGCTTCAATAAGTTACTGTCTTTGAGTAGGGAGAATGCCCTGCACCTGACCCACACCTGTTGATTAACTAGAAAAATTGGTTGTCGGAGTGCACTCATTCCCAGTTGCAGTTTTAGGCACGGGTGAAATGGGCAGCAGTTTTTCATGATACAAGAGCGAGTTGGTATGATCACTTTGGGGAAAAAAAACTGATATATCTGTCTGCGGCTCTACATGGTTTTCTATTATTTGTCAAATAACATGGGCAGATTAGCGCCCCCTCAAGCTGGCAAAATTGCCAGTGCTCATTCCAACCACTGGTCAGGAATCTGACGGGTGGAGTACGGGTGCACACAACTACAGTACAGTGTCGCACCAAAACATAGCGTTTGAAGAACCAGTGAGGATATGAACAAATTTCCCATGTAATGAATGCAGGCTTTATGTTTACTGTTTAAAATACTCATAGGAGGAAGACAGTGTATGTGCACAGTGTACCTCAGGGGGTCATGAATGAGTGCAGACCAGCCCTAAATGCTTTTTGATTTATTTGTGAGGGCGTACAATATTTCCCTCTAGAATAAATGTTTGCTTGCAGGCTAACCTTTATTTCTAAATGGAAGCCCAGTTTGGTGGAGAGGGGACTTCTTTCAGGGTCAGAGTGCACATAAAAGCTTTGCTGATGATTGTTTACTGCAATGGGGGGAAAAAAAACAGAAGCTGAATTTTCTTGAAGGTTTGAAGCATTAGGGGACTTCTTTACGAACAGATGAACTCTGACGACAACATAAAGATGCAGTAATTTTTATAAAGTGCATTGATTTTAGTGATGAACGCCTTTCTAACAAAAAATATTCCCTCCTTTAGAATTTTAAAAATTAGGGATTTACTGAGATAGTAAAGCCACTAGCCGCCTGTGCAGTCAATCACACAAGGTTCATTTCTTGATAGTGGAGCTGTAATTCATTTGTCTTGTATAGGGCAACTCCTTGACCTTGTGGATGGAGATTAATGAAGAGCTTTAGTGGTGATGAAGGCTATCAGGCACCATGCTCCCCTCGTTTAATAGAGCAAGAGTTTTACATAGCCAATTATGCCGTTTGCATTCCGCTTGTAAGCACAGTTCTGTCAGGAGGAGCTCAGTGAGCTGTGGATCATTTGCAGCATTAAAATATCAGTGTCATTCGGAAAGGGAGTACAAGGGAGACATTATTATTTCAGTGTTGTTCTTGTTTCAGTTTCATTTGAAATTTATGCAACAGAAAAGGAAAATAAGAATGAAGCCATTCTGTTAAAAGTCAGATTGAAAGCTTTTGTGCATGTCTGCAATATTCAAAGAGTGCATGTTGAAGTCTGCTGTTAAACAGAGCTTCCACAGCCTTTTTGGATCACAGGGTACAGACTCTAAAACTCCAATTGCGATCCATTATCACTCTTTACTGCAATTATTGTTAGCCTGCCTCTTTGGTTACTGCACTCTGTTTCACACAGGGCAATTTTTGATTCACTAAAAACAGGAGATGAAATTTTGATCTGTGGGGCATTTTAGCCTCACTATTCTTTCATCTGAATCATGCCACAGAAAGTTATAGAAGATGAGTCTAGGAGAGGTGCGGGGATGATAGAGAAATCTATTGTGATAAATAGATGTGTAATTGGGAGCTGTCAGTTAAATGTTTCAGTATCCCCACTGGTAACAGCTCCTCTGTTGTTTTCTGCATGAAATGAAGCAATTTGGCTCAGGCTTGTTTGATGTTTGGGAGCTCTTCTCCCTTTTTTTTCCATTCAAAGGAAGCGTCTTTGATAGCGCTCAGATGACAGCGCGCTGTTTGCTCCTCAGAAAAACGTCAGGCTCACTTTTGTCAACCTGAGATCTTTTCAAGCCCGACATTCCAGGCAGCATGGAGAGACAAAGATTGTTTGCACATCAGGCTATTAAAAAAAAGCCTTACTCTGTTTGATACGGTCCATCTACTTACTCTTGCATGTTTAATTTTGCCGGTTGGACCACTAAATGTTAGATTCTAGCATCATATTCCTTGTATCCATCGGGTGTGTGTTTGGCGTCCTTAATGGATCCTTAAGTGTTTTGGGTTGCACACTGAAGCATCAAGAGAGAAGTTATATTTTAGCAGCAAAGACCCATAACCATTAAGCATTCTGTGGCGTTTTGAATGTTGCTATTTTGCAATTAGGCTAATGGAAAATGTCCTCAGATTAGAAAGCAGCAGGGACATGTTCCATTAAGCTCCCAGTCATGTATTTATATCAGCTGACTCTCACATGTTTAACTCTGTCCATGTTAATAGAATACCAGCTGCTGCTCGACAGCTCAAATAGATAGCCACTGCATTTAGGATGAAATTGATATATTTAGATTTAAGTAATAGCACTATGGCTTAATAACATTAGAACTGAAATGAAGTCAGTGCGCCTTGATCTCAAGATACAAAGAAAACTGAATCATGTGACACAAGAAACAGATTGAAAGGAAATATTTTCATTCTTTGGGAATATTACTAATTAGCTTTCTTGCTGAGGGTTATCTAAGAGGATCAAACCACTTTCATGTCTCTCTGTTAAGTATTATACTGACTGGACACAACCAGAAGTTAATAAGCATAAGCTGGCAGCAGGGGGAAACGGCTGGCTTGGCTCAGCTCCAAGGCTAACAAAGTCAATCTTGGTGTTTTTCAATCCTCGAAACAGAAGCATATTTAGACTTTGTGGATAACACATTTTTTATGAGTTATAGAAAATGCAGTAAATCAAATCAAAATATCAGCCAATCCCTGTTCCAGCAGCATGCAACTTTCATATCAGTGTTTTTAAAATGTCTACTGTAACTCTCCAACTACAGTAGCTGAGCTTTCTAGTTGTATGTGTGGATTTAGAAAAAGAAGGATGAAGTTTTTATTTGTTTTTTTGGGGGGGGGGGTTTGTTCCTCTGCTGAGAGTATCAAGTATCTATTATTGATCTCAAACTTTACTGTAATTGCACCCTGGCTCTCACAGTAGATACTCTTGTGAGTGGTGCAAACAATTGGAATGAAAGTATTTGAGTTTATATCCCCAAATGTGAAGCTAAGATGTAGACTTTCAAGCATATGGTGTTGACTTCAGCCATTTGATTCTTTTTGGCTGAACACAAACACAAGCTGCCTTACCTTGTTGATCACCATGTTGCTTTAACTTGCTTTATCTTATTGCTTCAATGGATGGATTTTATCATCTGCTATCAGTTCCAGAGTTATACCACCTTCTAGCTCTGAAGCTATTAAGCAAAATTCTGATCACTTAGTTCCTTCAAATTAGGTCATTTGTCATTGCAGAGGGAGTGTGAATGGACGTCAGCTGCATGTGGTTTTTTACATTGCCAGTTATTATCTGAAATCTCAGAGTTCTTGAACAGAAGATACGACTTCTTGTAGTTGCAAGTTCATAAGGAGCTTGTCATTAATTCTCCATTCAGTTGTAACCTGTATATATTGTTTTCTAATCCTAACATATTTGAGGTCCATGAATTTCCCCAAACAGTCGAAATTCTGGCAGAATAAGAGGTTGAAGCTGATTCATCTGTGAGCCAGTCAAGGGAGTAGTAACAATGTCGAAATGATGTGTGTGGGTGACCGTTCTAAGGTTATTTCCACGCCACATTTTTTCTTTCTTTTTTTGCTGTGTGACTGTTCACATTATAATTTAAAGTCAGCATCTAGTATGAACCATCTACAGCCCTGAAGGGACCCACAAGTGCACAAGATGTGACGCCACACGCAGCCCACTCTGTTTATGGTGGTAAATATAGATGGTTAGCGCATGAGTATCATTGTTAAAATGGCTGACAAACTTATGATTATAATACTGTTCCATCTGATGTCATTAAAAAAAAGTCCCATTTGGGTTGCATAAGATTATACCACATTAGATTTTGCTTGCAGTGTTTTTGTTGCTGTCACAACTCTGATTCAGCTACAGCTGTTTTCCACAGCACACTCTGAGCAGTGTAGTGGTACCTCGGTTAGGTCAGTTTTGTTAACCAGAGAGGAAGAGTAGCTGCTTAAATGAGCTACAACTTGTGAGAAAAGGACTAGTGATTGATGATTAAAATTTAAAAAAGAAAACAAAAGTCAAACAATGGTCCCATTTCAGATCTGAGGGAAGAGTCACATAGTTGACTAATGCAGCCACCGCCTTCTTTGCCTAAGAAGGTGAACTTTCTCTCATTCTTATAATGTAAGTGATAGCGAACTGCAGAGTCTACAAAGAGGTAGAGAAGGGCACCTTCTGGCAATATTTATAGCCCTGATGACAATGATAATGGCAATTTGATGGGCAGATAATATTCAGAGCAGGAGGGCTTGTCACAAGGAGTATGGATTGGCCCAAATGCAGACATGAGCAGGACACTGACGGATTAAAAACACAGGACAAGTTTGGAAACATAAATGCACTGCAGTGTCCATAACAAGTAATGCAATCAAAAGCAGATAAATATATCGGCAGAGCACAAGAACAATCAGGAGATTTTAAAATTTAAAACCAAATTTTAATTGTATCAAGGTATGTAGCAATTGCTAAACTTGAATGAGATCTTTTTTCAAAGCAGCAATCTATACTAATTTTCTGTACTGATCTAGCCGTATTGTAGTACATGTATGTGGTTGGAAGTCCAGAGTATAGAAACTGTATCTGACTGGTGTACTGATTTGCAAAAATTCCCCAGTACACATCTAATCCTGCATGGCATATTGTATCCCATAATATAATGCTCAACTGTGGACTTGGAGCTGAAAATTTCTATTGACTAATTCATACATTTTCATTGTTATTATTAACCTTTAAAACCTTTTATACCCCAACGATGAG
>JAVQJG010275638.1:0-16155 GCA_036024015.1 Craterocephalus amniculus
GGAATAAACTTGATGACGTCATGCAGCAATCACGAAGTCCTATGAAGGCTAAGCTGTCTCATTTACCAACGGCTATGCAGCCTTCTGAGGATGCTCAGAAGGACCCGGCCTCCATAGACCGCCAAGGATGCGACCTTAGAAGGATGCAGACCCTAGAATGAGACACACCCAGTGTAGCAACAATAAATTTACACTCTTGGGGTTTCTGGTTTTACTTTTGTGGTCAAATGTAATGTGGTTTTCATCAGATCTGTCCAGTATGAGCAGCAGGAGAGAGAGACATGCAGCATGTTGCGCTACATCATATAGTACTGTCACTTTCTCTCTTTGGTTTGTTGGATGGCTCGTTAGAGAACTGAACCAGAGTTCACTTTCAAAAGGACCAAGCAGACCAGAGTCCAATTCTTTGGTTTGCACCATTGCGTGTTGACACTTCTCAGAACGGACTGGGCTATCAATGGAAGCAGACCAGGGTCTGCTTAATGTGGATCAAGCTGCACCAACATAAATGCAGATGTAGACAGTACCAGGGAAGGGGTTTGAGGCTTCTATTTCAGGTTCATGGGTTGACCTAGCTGGGATAAATTGTCTTGAAGATCTGAAAGTGGAGAATTGCTCCCATTTTTCTACCTAAAAATTTTGAAGCCTTTCTTCTGTGATTTATTCATCCTGCCAACCATGTAATGGTTCCCTTTATTTGGTGAGGTTTTATTCATTCCCATCAGGTCAGGTGACTCACCTCCTCTCTTTGCTCTCTATTTCATCCACCTGTTGAATCTTTCATCTGCCATTGTGTCACACAGCATGTGGCCCAATGTTCATAATGTCTCACCGAATGAACAGACAGTTCCTCCTCTTCCCCCCTCCTCCCCCCTTAACTGTTATGAAAAAAGACCCAAAGAAAGAGCACAAAACCATCTGCTACTCTCAGCAGACAGCGTGTTATAATACAGAGCTCATTATTCTACACATGGTAAATTAAATCTCAGTAGAGCTGAGGGCAGATGACCCCCTCAGGATGTATAGGGTGTGTTGGTGAAGCTATATTATCATGATCTCATAAGTAGAATTAAGCTTGTTGCTCTCAATATGCACATGGTCTGTGCTGCCTGTCCACATGCATGTTGTTTGCATCTGTACTTAAGTCAGTTTGAGAGTTTGCACATCCATGTGAGTGTCTGTATATGTGTGCTCAATCATCCCCTTAAGCTGACTCCGGCATGGTGGAAACGTAATCACAGCTGACGATGTCCAGTCGCAGCGATGAGCTTTGTGTCCGAGGCTCAGCGTGGGATGAAAACCCAGCAGAGCTCTAATGTCAAGGCCGCTGCTCTTCTCGACCCAGCTCGGTTTTCTCTTTGATGGAAATTAAAGCCCTGCAAACAACAAGCCACTCGTTTTACAGGCAGCTGCTGGTGGAAAATGCTGGAAGTGTTGTTTTATGTTGTCACACAACTACAGCAAATCGGATACCTCTGCAGCTTCAGAAGCCGAGAGATGTTAGAGTCAACAAGTATGCTCAGACTAATTCCTAACAACGCAGCCTTTGGAAATGATACAATTTATTAAAAACACTCAGTCTGAGAGTCCTTGTAACCTGGTGCAGGGTAAAGCCTCCTGCCCTGGTCTGTACTGTGTGATAAATGGCACATATTTAGATGAAACCTTACACTTCAGCTGACCTGCTAACTCTCTTTTGACAGCGTTTCCAGACATTCTGGCTGCAGATGGAAAAACTAAGTCATGATTTACACCAGATTGTTTAACACTTTTCTCGCTCAAATGAAACAGTAAAACAATCAAGTCCTAGGCTTGAAAAAAGGGAAACTCATAACAGGCACAATTCTTTAGGCGTTGTTATGATATAGCCTATTTGATGCAGTTTGTCCAATTAATGGTATCATACAGGTTAAAATTGAGCCGGGATCTTCTGGTTGTGCAGATAAAGTGCTTTCGTTTGTTTGTTTGTGTGTGTGTGTCTGTTCTTAAACTTGACCAATCGTTGTATCCTCTTCTATTATATCCAAACACACATACATACAAGGACAAAGCAACATACTCACCCACACCCACCATCCTTTAAACCTTTTTCCACTTCTGTTGCATGCCTGTCTCCTGTGCTCTTCTTTAAGTCGTATTGATTTCCCTCCTCCTTTTTCTGTTAGATCTTTTCTGTCCTGTCTACTTATTTTAGCTATAGTTCTGCCTCTAAGTGATGAAACTGGATCATTTATTTTTTAATAGGTTAAAGAACAACTTGAAATCTGACATTCAAATTCTGTCATATTTTCCATTTGCTCATTGATTTTATTGATGTGCAATGATGGTGGAAGATGCTGGAAGCAATCAGATATTGTTCGTGTCTGATGATCAACCAAACATGGCAGCAGTGGGGAGAAACGTGTCTGGTGTCTGGACTTTTCTTTAAGAGAAGAACGACACACATGACAAATTAAAGAAGACTGTTTTGAGGGTTTAAAAGAATGAACCTTTAGAAAAAAGCAAAAGCAAAGAGTATGAATGTCAGATCCCCTTCAGCCATTCTTTGGATGCTGGACCATGCAGCTGATGATTTTGAAAGATTATGCTAAAGTACAAGACAAAGCAGCATTGGGAGGATGTTGGTCCATTTTATCTATCTTTGAGAAGTACCACAGTGATGTACAGTAAGCATCTGTCCTTTTCCTGCAGCCTCATACGCTGCAGGACCACAAAATGTTCCAGAATTTATCAGTCGTCTATTCTGCGTCAAAAACACAAGACAGATTCAGACCTTCAGTGTTTGTTTAGTCTAATGAGAATGAGGGGAGGGAAAAAAACAGTGTTCACACAGCAATGCTGAAAGCTTAGATAATCCAATCATAGATTCTGTATCAGACGTATTTTTGTTTTGTTTTAGCAGCAACCTAAGATGGTTCTGCGGTCATGAACACACATAAGCATTGGTTTTCCATATTTCTAAATAATGAGCATCAGTGGAGCCTGCAGAGTCCTGCTGTGGTCACTCTGCTAGCTGTTCTCACTGAATGAGGATTATCTGAGCTGCAGACTGCCCATGCAGAGAGAAAGCTGATGAATTTCTTAATCACGTTTCAGTCTGTTTGACCTCTAAGTTGCAATGTCGATTTTATATATTTTTTTTTTTTATCAATCCAGTTTCCATTAACCATTGAGAAGCTTCAACCTGGGTAGACAGTGTCATTGCACATTATTGGATGTTCTCTGCAGGATTTGAATTAGTGTTTTATCAGATCATGTCATGCTTAAACATGGAATTAGCTGTCATATTGTACGTGGAATAAAATAACTGATTGCAAATTGACTTTCAGATTTTGGGTTGCTGCATCAACGAACAACAGACTGAATTTTAACCAACAAGC
Source organism: Craterocephalus amniculus (assembly GCA_036024015.1). NCBI lineage: Eukaryota > Metazoa > Chordata > Actinopteri > Atheriniformes > Atherinidae > Craterocephalus > Craterocephalus amniculus. The sequence continues at coordinate 3,381 of JAVQJG010275638.1, forward strand.
TGTCGCTTGTAGAATGACGATGTAAAATGCCTTACTCTCCGGAGAAAAGCAAGGGAATTTTACTGATACTGCTGCATACATTGCTGAATTTTTTTAAACAAAGAAACATTTTTCATTTGTTTACACTTGAGGAATAGAAGAGTCTTTCCTGTTGGTGTTATGCTAACCTTTATTAAAAATGTGTGTGCTTATGTGTGTGTGTGTGTGTAAAAGCCCTTCTGATCCCTCCTTATGCAGAGATAACCCCAAAAAAGCATCTAAACAAAATAACAAGCTGCTTGTGGTTGCAGATGGACCCAGAGAGAACCGTACCCACAAGGCTGCAGAGGGAGGCAGAAGGAAGAAGGAAATATATTTTAGGAAGGAAAACGTGGGAAAAGGTAAAAACTGAAAGCAAAGGAGGAATCTGAAGAATTTATGTAAACATGTTCTCATGTGAATGAGATTCCACATTAGGCCAGCAGCATCTTTCCCTGAAGACATGAAATCGCTTCAAAAAACTAGTAAGTGCACCGTTATGTTATTATTATTATTCCTGCTCTGGGAAGAAATGGAAAATAAAACTCAGCTGTTTCTTTCTAACGCTTTATGTTCACATGTAATGGAGGCAAGCAGCAAATTGGTTTCCATGGGAGACTTTGTAATTTCTATTCATCAATCAATTTAAAGCAACATAGTTTTTAACCATAAAACATATTTTAATGGCACACTGACATCTATTCTCCACATTCCTGGAGCTGTTATTGCCCTTCAGCATCCTGGACGTAGTTTTAGAGCCCAGAGCACCGTTTTACAGCTGCATCTTACTTAACCTCTTTAAATCCCTCAGTCTTTGCTTAAAACAGGGTTTTGTGAAAAAGTTGTAGACCAAGTATTTTACTAGACCCTTGCTGATGCAACAGGGCTGTTTTTGTTGTATCATATGAATTAAAATCTTAGCTTTCTAATAGTGCATAACATATACGGTACTTGGAAGGGGGACTGAGTAAAATACAGAATTATCTGTCATGTCCTGCTCACAGGATGGTACCGACATGTTCATGGCTCTGTGCAAAACACAAGAAGAGCATGAGAAAGAAACACAAGAGCACATTATTAAAGGAAGTGACGAAAAGAAAGAGAGAAAGGGACAGAGCAAGAGACAAGACAAGAACCAACATCAGACTGACTTTTACTGGCTGGAGAGAGCAAAGAGAAGAGGCAAGATGTCCGATTACCTTTCGTTAGGGCCATCAAAGTGTGAAAATCAAAGCTCAGTAGAGCTGCTATCATAGAAAGAGTTTAAAAATATAAAAAATATAAAAAAACGTAAATCAATGTTTGGTGTGTAAAAGGCTTTGCAGCCTCTGTAGATCAAAACTGTTTATTGTATTTGGCAAGGTGCCTTTCCAAAGATTGTAGAGAAGTCAGCACCATTTCTCTGAGGATTTCTGTGTCTGTGAGATCTAATTTTGTGAAATCTGAGCTCTATGGAAGCCATATCATCATCAGCCGGGTTTCTGGTCATTATCATTTTCTGACTCTGGCTTTGCTATTAAACTCTCCATGCTGGGAGATGAATTAAACATATTCTGATCCCTTAATAATTGTACTGTGTGAAGGGCAAGTGTTAAAACAGTGCTGATCTATTTGCACATCACTTCATATTTATCTATGTGCGTGTGCTCCTTCTGGGTCAGACCACTGCTGTGTGCTGAGGATTTCATCTCTTCCTGTCTTGCATGTTTAATAGAGTGCTTAGGCAGAGAAATGGGGAGAGCCGGTTTATTTTCATGTGTTCTGACCTTGTTCTCATGTCAACTTTTATGAATTTTCAGTACAGGACCATGCAGATTTTGTCAACTCTCTAGGAATTAATTCTCCGTAAAAAGCCTCAGCTTATTGAATATAATAGTAATCAATAATCAAGATGAAAATATATGATACTTTCAGCTTCCATTACTCATTGAAAAAGACTTGAAGTTTTCATTTTTCAGCCTTGTTTGTGCGTTTTGGCAACAGCAGTTGTTGCCTCTTGCAAAGCACACTCGTATCCTTGTGTAATGTGGAAAAACCTTATGAATATTCTAAAAGAACCTCTCAAATGAAATGTCGATGGAAATTAGGTTTATTCCCTGCTTTACAAAACTGAATCTCAGAATTAATGGATGCATGCTTCATGCGGCTGAACGAGGGAGGAAAATATGCTGAGAGAATTCTGAACAGCAATGAGAGGGGCAGAAAAAGGTATCATGTAAATGAAGCTGGTGCTGGTGAGACAGCGTTTCTCTCAGGGCACCTTCATGCGGTTGCAGACTGGCTTTCAGAGGGTGCAGCTCTGGTGACGGTTGCATTGTCTGACTAGCACTCACACAACTACTGCATGTGATTGTTATTCACAAATTAAACATGATTAAATGTGTCTCATGCTCTGTTCTGCTTATCTTTGGGTGTTTGTAGTGAATTTTGCACGATAATCAAATAATCATAACAAATTTTCACTCAAAGTTTAGTGCAGTGGTTACCAACCTGAGGTCCAGGACCCTCCAAGGAGGTCCCCCAAAACCCCCAGGGGTCACTGAGGCTTTGAACATTAAGAGCCTTTTTTAACGAAAAAAAGGAAAGTAAGGCTAACATTAGTAAACTATTAACATTAGAATGGTTTATCACTTCCTAACGTACGGGCCGTCCCAGCACCTCACATTTTCAAACACAGACAAAAGCACACGGATTATTCTCTCTGGGGAAGAGGTCTAAACATGGCAAACTGCTTCCCATCATTAGTGTGAGAGTGAATAGGCCAAAATGAAAAAATGAGATGGGAACTGTGGCTACAACAGGTCCTCTCGGTGCTGTACTGCACTCCCTCTGCACCAGTGGTTCAGCTGCACCGGTCCCACACAATAGCTAATTAATATGCTCACTCACTACCAGGTGGTCAGGGGTGTGAATTGCAATCTGTCAAACGTGACCCTTGAGAGGAATTTAGATACAGTCTTTTGGTTTACGGCCGGCAGGTATACCGCCACAGGAAAAGACAGTCCTTTTTACCTGGGTAAAGCTTAGATGCCAAAGTGCAAGTGAATCTTTAAATGTCTACACTGATCATAATGCCGCTTTTAATGCAGCTGCCTTTGGACAATTTGTCTGTCCAAACAATTTACACTGTTACTGTTTACAACAGCCTTTGTTAAAGGCTGTTGTTGAAGCCATGAACCAACCACATATGATGATAAAAAGTGAATCATGCTCAAGAAATACTGATTAAACTGATTTTGGAAACTTGCAGAAAAATAAACGTGCAATAGCACTTTTATATTTCTTGTAACTTCTCATATTTTTAGTTTTTTGATTTTTTTTTCATATTTCCTTAGGATTCCTGAATTTGCTGAATATCAGAGCTAATCGCAAGAATTAGTAAATGTCAGAAAAAGTACACCGTAGATCTCTGTGATGTTACCAGTTCAGTTATCCAAGTTATCTGTGTGACAGCATCAGCACACACAGTATCCACTTGTGTCTTGACATTAATCCTTTCAGTTAAATAATGATGCACTGTTTTGCATCATACTCTTTGCTCTTTCCATTCTTCCTCTCCCCGGCTTGCCTCATGTCTGCTGATGGCACAGCATGCAGCAGGCTGCTGGCATTATACTGACCTTTTCTGCACTGAGCCGCTCAACCAGTTTGAGTCAGCCCTCTCAGACTACCGAGAACCACCTGTGGCAGCAGCGCAGAGTTGTTGTGTGAGCCAGACATTACACCCTGACAAATACAAATTCCTCAAGGCACAATAGCTTCTCTTGGATGTCACCTGTAGTCGCATTCACGGGGAAACTAATTTGGCCTCAGTTTCATGGTTTCTGCTTTTGTGTAACAGTGCATTCAGGAGCTTTTCACTGTTTATATTTCTTTATATTTCCTTCTTTTTCTGTTGGCTGAAGTTAAACTAGAGCATATTTGGACAGCTCTTCTAATGTTTTTCTCATTTACATAGTAAAATCCTATAAATGATACTAAGGAAAGTATTTTTTGTTATTTACTGAAAGATGAGATAAACTATTTTTTCTCGTATTATGCAGAATTTTAAATTAATTTACAGCAAGACAAGTTGAAATATTTTCACACATTCCTTCATAAAAGCTCAATTAGAGCTCCTCAGGAAATGCTAGCATGAGTCGGCACAGAGGTAAGGGTTAGAGAAATAAAGAGCAAAAGCATGATTGTCTTAGAATCCTGAGTAAGGTGTACTTTAACACCTTCTTAAGGCATCTTGATGAAGGTCAGCCTGTCTAAGCTATCGAAAGCTTGCATCCCACGAGGCTACTGGAGATTTTTATCCAATTTCTGTTCTGCACCCTTGAGGGCCTCCCCTGAGCAGGGAATAACTAATCCTGAAATACTAATATCGCGGCATGGCTTCAAACTTGGGTTTTGGTGATGAAAAATAAAGAATTCTCTGTGATCTTACAAATTTTCTGCAAAGTTTTGTTTCTGGTTGGGATAATACTGCTACTGTAGAGTCATTATAGCATGCTGTATTTATCAGTGATAAGAATCCAGCCTGCAGAAGTTTTACCAGCACATGCAGTTTCACAGAATCTCCACAAGACATTAGGCTGGAAAAACCAATGAATATTTCAAATCCAATGAAACTGATTTGGTGATGATCTTTGGATTCTCTGAGACTTCAAAGAATGGACTGAAATCATGTATAAATTTACAACATATCTCATGTGTGAGTGCTGTGGTTGGCAGATGAGGTTAGAAAATATCACTACAGGACTGAAAGAAGATTAAAACAGTGGACTTATAAAGAGTAGATGTAGGAATTAATCATGACATTATTGACATATTACATATTTCAAGAATCAGCTCCTGCAAAATTATCATATTATTAATAATCAATAATTATTCTGATAAATCACAAGAGCCACCTAAATATAATTCATGTTAGCTCTACAAACATCTCTTGTATTGTATTTACCAGTGTGTAAGCTTGAGTCTGTCCAGGTGTCACTATAGAGTTTGTCCGGAGTACGTTTTCTAATATTTATATCCTCCAGGTTTAATAAATTCATTCTTATCATTTTTTTCTTTTTTCGGAATCAGTTTGTGCATCAGAGGTCTCTCAATAAAATGAAGGTAAGGCAAGTTTATTGGTACATCACATTTTCTAACATGATAAAAGTGCTTTCCTTCAAAGTAAAAAGGAAACATTTAGTTAAGTTCTGTGAACACAAAAACCCTCCAGTTACTGTTTCAAGAGCTCTGCATGATGACAGAAATAGGCAGGCTATATGTGCTTTCCTCTTCCCACTCTAATTCTAAATATTGAAGTCGTGTTGGAGGTGGTGGCTTTGACTCTTTTTTGTGAGAAAGGACTAACTTTTAACAGCCACTCATATTTTGTATAAAGATACACACAGGACTGCATAAGCTTAGTCAGCACCTGCATACAGTAATCTGAGCATGTGTAGCGATTTCATTGGATATTTACACGATCGTAATAAACTGAATGAGGATTTAGACAAAAGGTATTATTTTTCCGATTTGAAAAAGTTGATCAAACATTTTAAAAGCATTTTCTCTTTTTTTTATCTTCAACAGACTAGACCCTCTCATACAAGCTCCAAGATACATCAGAGTTCGGGCTCTGGGATGTATTTATTGCTTCATAAAACTTCTTGCAGCTGAACTTGAGTCCATCTCATGCATAATTTGTCTAACCTTGGCAGTTAAGAAGCTATTGTGACAAAAATTCTGCAATTTCAAAAGATTTTAGGGGAAAAAGTATTTTATGGTAAATATGGGCAAGAGCAAATTTTTGCTATACATGAATGTATTTCTATGTATTTTTGCTGTGCATTAACTTTCTTGAAATTCAATTTTGATTTTCATTCTTACATATTTCATAAAATACTTGAAATTTTATTTTTATAAAATGAATTAAGGTGTGTATGTATGTTGCCAGTATTGTTTTATTTTTCTTATGAGTTTAATGTCTGTTACTGTATTTTCTTGTCTGGACCCCAGGGAGACTAGCTTACGTTTTTCCTGTTATCTAATGGGGCTCCTCTTCAATAAATAAACAAATGGACATCATTTTTAATGAAGCTTTGGTGAACAGTAAATGGGTCAACTAAAGGACAATACGTTTCTCTCTTGCTTTTTTTTATTTATTTAATATATTTCTTAAAGACATCACTCACATTTTCTGTTATTGTTTTCTTTTTTCTAACCCTGACACTCATCTTTTCATCCTCCACATGTTCAGTACTGTACAATGAACAAGCTGCCAACAGTCAAAGAAAAACCGAAAGAGTCAGAAAGCCTGGAGAACTATTGCTCAAGACAACTTTAATAGAATAAAAACAGGCTGGCTCCTTAGAAAAAAAGAAATGAAGGGCCACACTTCTTTTTTATTACTGAGCAGTGCATTTCTTCAACCTAGATAGTTTTTACATTGTTGTTTCTTTTCTAGGGCACGATGAGGGTCCATGAACATTACTCACCCAGTCCTAAGCACGATACTCTGAGTCCTGACTTCCCAAGGTTCCTGTGTGAACAGAAAAGAAGGAATCAGATGTCTCCTACATGCCTGAACTTCAACCAAAAACAGATCAGTACTCAGAAATGTGTCACTTTTTTCATTTTAAAAGCAACCATAAGCAGAAAATGATGATGAACAAAGTCTGAACAGAGTCTGAACCAAAGACGTTAGTCAGTGTGTTTCTTTTATTGTGACATAGGCCTGTTTCTTTCAAACCACACATTACACATACTTTATCATTCAGGTCATCTTTAATTTTAAAATGGGTTCAGAAACCTCGCAGCTTTTAATCCTCAGCTGGCTGTGCAGCCTTTGGAAAATGTGTGTTGTGTAGCTCCACTCTCAGATTACAGTTTTGCAATCAGTCTTTTCCTCCTGTCTATTCCAGCACACTGTGGGTATCTGTGTCATGTTCAATCAAGCTTGAGGAACATTTATTGTCCTGTCATGTCAGCTTTCTATGACAGTGTCCACTGGGCAGAGGACACACACACACACACACAAGTTCATGCAGGAGACCTCAACAGCGCTTTGCAATGACGTCCAGTCAGAGTGGACAACCCAAACCTTCATCTTCACCTCTGTTCAAACCCACCTGATGTATCATGCAGCCCTTTTTCTGTTCCAATAAAACTGAGTACACTCTCACTCTCACATACACATTTTAGATACAAACCTCTGCAATTTAAACAGGTGCAAAACTGAAACAATGGCTCCAATTCATCAAATTGTAGTGAATATATATTCATAGTTCATATGTTACATTATACGTCCAGAACCTTGTATATTAGGATTTGATCTGCATTTAAGATAAATATCTGTTTTATGAATAAATTTCCCATGTCTGTTGCATTAAGTACAGAAAAGAAGCTGTGCTGTTACAATCTGCACATTAGTTTACTTGAGTGACATTTTGTGTATGATGAATTCATTAAACCGCTGAGTCAGTCATAAACTGTCTGAATCACATGAGAGGGTGCTGTAGTGATAAACAACATACTCGGTCATTTATGACCCCTGAACTATAATTAACTTCATCAATTTGGCATGCCTCTACAGCTGTTAACTTATTAAAAGATTATATTCTTGTAGATCGGAGCTCTGTAGTGAATCTGTAATAATCTTTCTGTACTGCCGGCGCTGGTAGTTTTTCTTTGACAAGCTCATAGGACTAATAAAAGGAACAAATAACTTTGCTCAGATAAGCTTGCTTGGGCCATATTACCGCTGAGCCTACACAATGCATTCCCTCACTTAGCTTTCGGGGGAATAGATTGCTAGATGGATGAAGGCATGGCAGTGAAGAGGATAATGAGATGGAAAAGATTCAAAGAGGACGAAAATAAATTTTCCCCAGTTGGAAGATATAATGAAAAAGCGATCATTTCACTCATTTAAACCACTTTAAAATGTTTTTTATGCAGATGCATATAGCCCTCACATACATAAGCAGCACACACACACACACACACAAACTTGTGTACTTGCCCATCAAATATTTAGTGAAAAATGAACCCTTCCCACAACCACCTTTCCAAGCAGATCCACCATAACAAGCCGTTCCCATCAACGGGCCCATTCATCTCCTCTTAAACATGTCAGCGTTTGCCTGATGATGGACAGTAAGGACTTTCTCTAATACCCCGGGAATGTGGTAATATCGTCTTCTCTTTTCACTGGCTAACTCTCCAGTCTGTCTCTCTCCTGCACATCAGCAGTCATCAGCGCAGACATGTCCCGGATTTAGCTATCAGCTCCCCTACTTTTTGTTTAACAAAAATATAAATAAATACATGAATAAATAAATCAAAATAACCAAAAGTTGTTCTTCCATTCTCCAGTTAATGATTTTTAAGTGATAGTTAAAGAAGCACTGAAGAAATGCTCTACATGCAACCTTGCAGTAGGCTTTATGTTTAGGGACAAGATGACAAATGTCTTCATAATAAATCTAGTCTTAGATGATAGATGTCTTTTTTTGAAGGTTAAGGTTTTATAGGACTGTCAGTGTTTTGGTTTTGTTTATTAGCTGTATGGAAAGTAATCAAGTTCTGATTAAAAAGCTTTGTGTCCAAATCAGGAATTCAAACACTTAGTTCACGTTTTAACCCATATCTCCAGACCTGATTATTTTATCTGACTAAGCAGCAGCCATCTCTACAAATGACCCACTGTTTTCTCCAGCAGCTATCCCACAAATACCTCAAATCTTTTGTGCATCTATGACAGCCTCCTCTGCAGAGAAGAGCTTGGTAGACAAAGCCAAACCAGAGAGGGAAGGAAGGATACAGCACATTAAAAAGTAGTGGATTATGTTACTTCCAGACAGTGCCACATTCAGTTCAATGCATCTAAAAAGCACCAGCTTTGTTAACTAAGGCTTAAATGAAAATTCATCGTGGAATTTTTCTTTAAGCCAACACTGAAAATAGGTCCGGCTGAGTTGATGCAATAAAAGGTGTACTTTAAACAGATACATCTAATTCTGTTTTAGTCTCATTGCTTCTCATTGCTCATTTCTTCACCTCATATTCAGCTGCAGATTTGACACATCTTTGCTGAGTTAGCAGCGCCAGCAGCAGAAGGAACTGGGCCACATCCCGTTACAGGTCTGCTCATCTGGCAGAGATGTGCCGAGGAGAGAGTAGGAAGCCATTATATTATAGTCCAATTCCTGTATGGTATACTCATTTATATTTAGTAACAGCAAAGTCTTCAAACATATTTTCTGGAAATTTTCAGTTGGTGGGAAGCCTGCAGTGCTAATTACTTCACTTGAGCAAAAAAGAGAGCCATCTGCAGTTAATTACCATGCTGCATAGAATAATTATCTCTCCATTTTACGTTTATTGAGTAATTAAGACAGGGACTGTAAAAATTGATTACCAAATGCGAAGTACACATATCATGTATGCAATATTGTTTTCACAAGTTGTGGTTAAGACACCATGCAGTCATGGTATGTTCCCATGAAATTTCACAGACAAGAAACCAGAAGGAAGCATTAATGTTATTACAAAAACATTTGTGCTATTAACTAAGTGGAAAAGATAGAGGAGAGGCTGAAATCAAAAGATGCGTTTGAATTTGGCGAACTGCAAAATTACTTTGTTTAACCTTGCAAAACGTGTGCACTGACAGCTTTTCTAAAATGGAAATGAACAAGAAACGTGACGTTAGAATGATTTGTGGACACAGCACTTTGGTGTTGTTCAGCTATTGTGCATCTCCAAGTTTCTCTGACCTGGCATGCAGTCCCAGAGGGGGGAGTTTAAAACATATACGAGCTTAATGTAACAGTGTTTCAGCAGGTCTGTGTATGTGAGAGACTCACTTATTGTCAATATGAGGATGCATTAGGATCTCACCCACACATCTGCTAAATCTCATGCTGGCCGTATCATCCTGACCCCAGGCTGACAGACAGACACAAAAACACCTGCCAGTGGGTTCAAAATTCCCTTTTCTGGTGCTACTGCTGCCAAATCAGGACAAACACTGAATGAGTGACACCTACATTAAAGCAGGGGAAAACAGCAGCCTGTGTATGGGACAAATATAAAAGCTGTCACCTAGCAAGCTGACGGTAATAACACTGCCAGTGGGACAACTGAGAGCACATTCAGAGTTACAGCTGTAACTATGACGAGAGCATTGATGGTAAACCTGCAGAGACTTCTATTCTTGGTTGTGTGCACAAATCAACGTGTCAAAGTATTTTACTTTGGACCACATATGTCCATTGCTTTGCTTGTACCAATTATTTAATTAAAAACAAGTTATTACTGGATGTAAAACATATTAATCACCAGATGTTGAGCCATAGGGTCAGATCTATCACAGGTCTTTTAGTGTTTAACATGTCAGCTACACATCACACCCAAACATATGTCTAATGATTTACTAAAAGGACCTGCTAAGGATTGTTAGTCTTACACAGCTAAAATACCACACACAATCTGTTTTGCACGTTTTGCTTTGAATGAATATGCAATCTGGGCGTTTTTGCCACAATGTGCGAAATACTTGGAGGATTCAATGCAAATGAATCCAGTCTGCACACACAATGAGATGCAATGACTATTTCTGCGCCTTTATTTCACGCTTTTGAAAAGCAGGTGCAAACTGGCCCCCTGGATGAGAGCAGAAGCAGCTAAAGGGACACCACGATTCAACCTGAGTTACAAATGAAATATGATCACATCAGTTTGCCCAATGGTTATTAAATCTGACATTAATTATGTCTTTTTATTTTGAAGGTTTCACTCGTGTCATCTTTTTAACTCTGATACAAACAGTGCAGTGTGCTCCTAACCTGGAGCCTCACCACTACCTGAACCCCACTGATCCTTTGCACAGAGACATTAACAACCATCGATACAGTGCTGTCATGGCCTGAGTATCCCGACTCACTCCAGTGTCACAGAAGACACATCTCATAATGTCACACCATGTTGGCACAACACAGCAACTCCTTATCCATGTCCTGATAAAAAAACGTTTTTTTAGGTAGCCTTCGTTTTTCCACTACCATTCACTGTATGAATGGTAGTTCCTTGCGCCCAGTATGATTCAATATAGGTGCTGTGTGAATGGGTATGAATGGGTGAATGAGATATGTCCTGTTAAGCGCTTTGAGTGGTCTGTGACTAGAAAAGCGCTGTACAAGTACAGTCCATTTACCATTTACCATTCCACTTTCTCTTCCACTAATTTCTCCATCTCCACCAGGTCAGTTATATTTTCATTTTATTCTTCTCTCCAAACTTGCCGCGCTTTGCCAAACTTGCCAAATAACATGCAAAACCTTCATTTAAATTGGGTATTTCCAACACATTTGCACCTGCCAACATTCTTAGTAAAACACCCGCAAACCGTGGCCCAGCCACCCACCCCCCCAACCCCCCCCCCACCCCACCCCACCCCCGCAAAATTTTTAATTGCATGCGCAAATTACTAAACGCAAGTTGGGACCTTGAAAGATCTGTCCCTTAATGTGTTCAAAGAGGTCATGTCCTCTTATTCTCTTAACTTTTAATAATAATAATAATAATGATGATAATAAACTGTGACATGACTGTCATGATATCTGGAAAATAAAGAGGAAGAGCGGGCTAGACTAGTTGGGTAGAAAATTCCAAGCTCGAACTGTAATTGAGTTGAGAGTAAAAACACACCAGCAGCAGCAGTAATGAATCATTATGTTGCTGCCTCCATTGCTTTTGATTAAACATGATCACTGACCTGTTAGTCTTCATGCTATGACAAATGTTCAACTAATTGTTTCTATTTGAAGGCAAATTGTCATTATTGGCATGCCCAAAATCTGTCCACTGTTAGTAACATGGTCACAAAGTATTTGCACACACATAAAAGATGTGACTGCAGCACATTTGGCCATGGAGACAGAAACACAGATTAGAAGTTTGGCTGATTTTCTCCACGCAAATTATGTGTGTGTGGAAAAAAACAGGCAGCATGAAGTGTTTGCATGTTGCAGGTACATTTGAAAAGTTGCAGAAGGACAAAACTGAGCACAACTCAATTTGTGTCTGTGACTCAGAGGAACTACGTGGGCAAAAGATCCTCACACTTCAGGCTTGAATTGGTCCACAAAAGTGTATGATCTGATACCTCTTGTCAAGAGGCCTTGCACCACCTCAGCACAGCCTGGCTGCTTTTTAAAGCTGTGCAAACCAACATGTGAAAAGAGAAAGTAATTTCAACAAACAAGGATGCATAACAAATTCTGTTGTAACCTGATTTTTCCTTTGCTCACTGCTACAACAGCTGAACCAAGCTTGTATCCATCATCCTAAAATAAGGCAACAGCTGCCTCTCATAAACATACAAATCTGTTTATTTCTGTTTTCTGAGGTGGAGACGTTTCAAGCCTGTGCCAAAAATTAGTTGAGGGGCATTCTGATGTGTATGATGATATTTCTGTGGGGATCTGCTGCAATTTCCAGAGGAACACGCTACACTAAACAGAAAGCAGACAAAGAAAAATGGATTGCTTTCAGAAACAAACAGCTAACTCTTATTTTTATTAGTTGACAGTGTTATATCTGACAATAGATGCCATATAGAATTCTTTTGCAACACTAAGATAGATAGATCGGTAGATAGATCGATAGATAGATAGATAGATAGATAGATAGATAGATAGATAGATAGATAGATAGATAGATAGATAGATAGATAGATAGATAGATAGATAGATAGATAGATAGATAGATAGAT
>JAVQJG010275640.1:0-23072 GCA_036024015.1 Craterocephalus amniculus
CTATCTATCTATCTATCTATCTATCTATCTATCTATCTATCTATCTATCTATCTATATTTATATATATAAAATTTATTGCACGGATTTGAGCAATTCTGTTGTAGACTCACCATCTACATTTATATCTGTGTCATCAATCACCACTACTTCCGGGTTGTCCGGCTGAAGTGGCTGGTATTGAATTGGCTGTATTACAACTTGTCCTGCATCCGGGTCATAAGGAGGGTATTTGACTTGTCCATCATTATACTCAGGCCGTCTTGAGTCAGGAGCCTGTGTTGGGGCTTCAGGAGGCAGGTCACTGACCTCGCCTGGAGCTACGCTGGTAAAATAGGGAGAAGTTCCAATCTCATACACCCACACACCCCGCAGGCCAGAGTTCGTCTTCCTGTGAGGGGAAAAAGGCTTAAGTTTGGGGTGGAAAACACACATTCAATTACATTTAAACATTCTTGAAATGTTTGTAAGCAATACAAGAAAGTCACTCACTCTGCTAAAGCCCTCACTGATGCCTCATCATCGGTGGTGGGGTAGCTTGGTCCCATAGACGAAAACAGGAGACCCTGGACCAAACCTTTACTGAATCCAGCATGCATGACCACGCTGCCATCTCCGACCGGTGTGGAGGAAAACTGTATTCCATCCCTTGCATATAGCAGGATAGCATATGATGCCTTCTCCAAGGATGCTATAACCAGCTGGAAGGTGTTTCTCTGAGGAATGAAACAACAGAGAAGATATAGATGTCCAGCCTCACTCTAGAGGATTTTAAAAACTCTGTGCTTCTTACCTTCTTAGGCGCGCCATCCCCTCTGGTTTGAGGTTCATGAGGGGCGACGTCAACCCAAGTGACCACCACAGCATGCGTGGGGTCAACCTCGTCGTCCTCTGGGAAGGCTCTGGTAATGTGCTCAGCCGCCTGACGCAGGACGGCTGGACTGGAGTCCTGACGGAAAAACACTTTCCCCACGCCGTCACCTGTGTCCAGGTCTCCTTGCATAGCTGCAATCATTCCAAATTCGGGGGGGAATTTGCCGAGATATGTCGATTCGCTCGTTGGCTTTGTTGTGGCAATAAAACCATTGGTGTTGATCTGAAATTAATAGCTGAAGTTGGTCATTTTTATCATGAACAATTAGATTATAGGAACAGTTTAGGACTTTCCTTTAGGCACCGCCTGAGCTGATTCACAGCAGAGGCAAACCCAGTTCAGTCTGACCCACTTTGTTCTCTATTCCAACCTCATCAGACTAATGATCCAAGTCAGCTGCTGTGCTCTTCCACAGCACTAATGAACAAACAAGATCCCTTTTTGCACAGCTTTTACATACTTTGGAAAGTTTGGGATGAATGCATGCATGACTTCTAAAGCGAAAGAAAGTCTGTGCTCATGTCAAAAACATGCTTCGCTTCCCGACGGAAGGAAAACATTGCTTGCTTGTTCCTGCAATACGGTTTCCTCTCCTTACCCCTGACGATCTGCCCCGGAGAGCCTGAAGATTGCGAACCAATCTTCGGAACTTCCTGTCAAACAGGAAGTAGCTGGGAAAATGATCATTGAGCTCACAGACATAAAGCAGTGTTTAATGCAAATGCTGGATGAAACGTGAATCACACTCATGAGGAGCTGATAAAACCTCCTAATTGCACGAAACACTTTTTCGGTTAACCATGTCTGGACAAAAAAGTCTGAAAAAGCCCATGGGGCTCAGACAGTTCAGAGAAGGCTGTCTCATAAATCAAAACCAAAGGTTTTTTAGCAAGCTTGACTGCAGTAAGGAAATGAGTTTGCAGTGATGTTGGAGGTTCTGAGCAAACTGATTGTTTTAACACGGAATTCTATAATCCTTCTCGGCCTCAGGCTTTTGAGTTAACCACAACCTTTTGCCCCTGCATAACCTCCCAAAAACATCCCCTCTTTTGGTGAGGTTAGATGAGTTACTAGTCTGTTAAAGTAAAAATAATGTTCACTATTATAAAGCAAAAAATAAGTCGTCTTCTCATAGAATTATCAGCCAAGATATATAAAAAAAAACACTGAACCATTTAGTACAAAATACATGAAGCTATTTCAAGGCAAAGCTTTCGCAAAAGTTTAGATTCTGTCTTTCAGTGTGATCGCGCTTGGTCAGCACATTATCCACATGGAGCACAATTAAAACAGAGATGTAGCACTTCTTTGGACACAAGAATTACAGAGCATAAAGGGCTTGTTTGTTCAACACAACAGAGCATTTCCATCTAAAAGCTACAGAGTAAAAGTAAAAACCCCGATAAATACCGAACGAGCAAATTCTTAGACTTTTAAACATGTGTAAATGGGTCAAACAGCCTACATAATTCTGAAACCAAACTTCTGTGTAACATGGGCTCATCGGAGAATGTGTTAGGCGTGGATTACAAAATAGGGAGTTCTTAGTATCAGGAGTAAAATGATAAGCTCAAGAGACGATGTAAGAATGCGCAAACACACTCATTCTACAAGACGGAGCAGCCTATACATCAATATATAGAAAGTTTCCACATCCAGAAACGCGGAGACTCGGAGTAACATTTTTGCCATTTCCAGGAATTGTTTAAGGTTGCAACTTCTGACACTGTTCCAGTTTATAGGCTATGCGCAATTGCGCAAAAAAACTGCGCACACTCCCTGATGTCCCGTTAATCCCACGCTTTAGTAGGCTATCATTTGCGTGACTGCACTTCAAATTAGTAGTTAACTTACAAAAAGTTTGTTGAAAGTGCCATCATAAAACAGCACTGGTTTGTCCAGCGTAAGTTGGTGCGTCCGGTCATTCCCTGGCTCCAGTAACTGGTCTCCTGCGCTTGGACCGTAACGGAAAAACTCTTCTCGACTTATGCTGTGCACCGAGGTCAAAAATCCGAGAAAACACGCACATACAAGCCATCCTTGCTTCTGCCAATCCATTGTTCGCCTTTCGGAGGCAGCTGAAGAGTCAGTCCTGTGTTATAAGAGCGAGTTGCCAAATAGATGTTGTGATTGGCCTGTGGGCGGAGCGCAATGAATGTGGAGAGAGAATGAAAAGCTACCCCTTACTCTTCCTCTTCATAATGACTTTTAAACATGTTTTTGAAGTGATGTAATGTTGTAGGCTGCCATGATCAGGATCAATCTGTTAACTCTGCTTGAGTTCAAAGGGTGAGGGGAAAATGGACCAAACTTTAATTTGTCAAACCTTGTCTCAAAACTCATTTGTGTATTTCCAATCTGTGTATTTCAAACGTTGTAGGGGCTGGGGGGGGGGGGCTCCCATGCCTATAAAAATGGATCATATGACCATATATTTTACCTCACAGCCTCCAGTTACGGAAATGGGTCTTTCTTATGAGTAATAACAGCTTTATTATTGGTGCAATTCAGCCATAAATGTATAATTACAGTATGTTATGCCTGTTTGATCAGTGAAGCCTAATTCAGAAAGAAAGTAGCCATATCAGCTACACATCTTTGATCCAGAGAGTAATTCTCATTAACATAGAATTATTTATATAGGGTTTGTGCATGTACAAGTGTCACTACATTTATATGTGCTTTATGCTTCCAACAGTACAGGATCTGCTAGCTCAAGCCAGGAGTCAGGCAAGTTCAAAACTGCTTGCTAGCCCAGCTCCGTAAGTAATGTTCATGAGGTCAGCAGGGCGCAGCAGAAGCCAGGTCAAGCAACAAGCCATGCAAACTGACCAGAATCTAAAATGCCATTGATGCTGCTTGCTCAAGCAGTTAGCCCCCTTCCCAGGCAAATCTAACCCAGATCTTTAGGTTTGTAGATCCTTTGATGAAGGACCTGCTGGGTGGCCTGTGGCCTGGATTAGAAGTCATTTTACCAGCCCTTAGGCCAGTTTGGCTCCAGGAGAAATAAGTACCACCTGTATTTGAATGATAAGGTCCTGTTATACAGTGGCTACTCTGTAGAAAGTCTCGACAGAGGTAATACTGGAGCTTTATCAGCAGCTTTGGAAACAGGCCAAAGGACCATCAGAGCATGGACCAGTTGCTGGCAACAGAGCTTCATACTTAGTTTGCCTAAAACATTACGCAAAGAACAGCATTACAAGGCACTGTAGCATACAGTAATCACTTGAAGCATGTTGCTATCAGACTCCACTCCAGCTGGGATAATGAGGAGCATGCTGATAATATGGTTCAGCATGGAACTGCTTTGCCTTGCTAACGGATGGTCAGTCATCCATCCTGCACTTTGGTCCAGCTAACTGGAGTTGCTGTCAGACACATTATCATGAGATTTGGTTTCTATAGTGCCCATTAAACTGAAGGATTTTTAAAAACCTTAAAGCACTTGAGAAGTGTAGGGCCATTCCCAAATATTTGGTCCTAAATAGCACACTGTAAACATCCAACTCAATGTCCAGACAATGATTCATAATGGTTTGGGCATTCACATGACCTTTTTCAGGATTTCACAAGAGGCTGTTAAAAAGAAGAGTGTTACTGTAGATTTTTCTCTTCCTGGCTAACTCTTACATCTCACTAAATTTACTCTGGTAAAAGTTTAGTTTGAATAATCAGATAAAAAGTCAAATTTCTCACAGCTGTCCTTACTCAGACCAAAGCTTTTCATGAAAGATCTCAGATAAAAAAATGTGATTTGTTTTAAAGCGCCACAAAGCAACGAGACCTGAAGCAGCTGCAGTGAAATACAAGGATTTGATAAACTCAACAGTCATGCAGCCTCGGGTCAACGCATAATTTTTCTACACACAATTTAACGTTCACAGTGTGTGAAATGAGAATAAAGTCTCCTGACTTTATGTTTCCAACATCTTTGGTTTAAGAATTGAGGTTTTTTGTTATTGGACTGGAGGGGAACTAAGATGTTTAATTTCCCCAGTACTTAGTGATTTCCAAGTTTAATTTTACCAGAACATAATATAATATTTTTCCAAAGACTCCTCTGCTTCAAACTGCTTTTAACTGTACATGTACATGTACACTGACAATATTGCTATATGTTAGATGCCAACACTTTCATTGCAATTTATGCAGAAAATCTAAAAAAAGATACGATGGAATTTTTGTATTTTGTCACAACCCGGAAAGACTGAACTCACGTCAAGTTGAGAGTGTGCTGCAAGGTTGTTGGATAAATGTTTTATTATTATTTCAGTTATATTCAATTGTTTATTGTGTTCAACTAAATTGCATTTTATTTTTATAGCCCATAAAAAACAACTTCTGCTGACCAAAATGCTTTCCAATGCGATACATTAAAAGAAGACAGTACTCATAGACTATATAAAATATCTGAAAATAGCAAGAAAGTATAAAAGTATGTGTTCTAAATGTATTATTGTTATAACAAAATCATCCAAAATTTAATTGTGTAATCTTATTTTGATGGAAAATGGTACTTTTAAGCTTTGAAGCATTGTTTGGAGGAGTGTTTTGACAAAGATAACCACTCATTTGGATATGATTATATGCTTGTATGCAGCTAAAGACATAAAAAAGTTATACACATGCACATTCCAAGAGTTTCACTGTCATTTAGAGCTACACAGTTATTTTTCATCATTGAGGAGCAAAACTAACTCACACAGAATAATAAAGCATACCAAGGGTTGTTCTGACTTGAGGATAAATTGTTTTTGTGCAGCTAAAAGGTGCCACCTTCTGGTCGTCTGGTGAAGTTTGCATTTGTTGCTCATGACTTCACTTCCCACAGAACATATGTCCATAAAATATATCTGTGTGATATAACAAAAATGATTACAAAGTATTTTAATGATATCCATTAATTGGAAACAATAAATCAAATGACTACACACCTCTCTGCTGAACAAAAATGTAAATGCCTCTTGGCCTTGTGGCTGATTTTTTGAAAGTCTGCTTCCTCAAACTGTGATTCTTGGGAACTGGACACTGTCATCTGATGTGTCCATAACATTATACTGATTCCTGATAATATGAGTGAAGTGCTGTTTAATCACCGCTCCAATGTTATTTTTAATCTCCAGGCAGAAACGAAAGATGTGGGTGATTTAAAGGGCCAGAGCCAGGCTGTGAAAGAAACAACATAGTTTAAAGATACAACAAGGATGCTGATTTTAAAAATAAAAATTTAAAAGACTAAATACAATATCCTAAAACCAAAATCCAGTGCTGCTGGCAGCATCCTGTTTATTCAGCGTCTCAGTGGCCTCGGTGGTCTCAGTATTAATGGATAGTTTACAGTCAAAGGTGAGTTTGAATGATCTCCATCCTTGTCCTCCCTCATGTTCTCATGCTGTTCATCGGGGAAATGACATTACCCATTTCTATCTGAAAAGCGGTGTTAGAAAACGCAGCTGTAAAGCCAGGCAGACGTGGGCGGAGAGTGCCAGAGAGCACATGAATGTGTTTTACAAAAACTGTAGGATTTAGTATTTTTGGACATTGACTCATAATAGGAAGTAAAACTCTAAATGCGCTGGCTTCCGGCTGAATTATTTCAATGCTTTTTTCCCTTTTTTTCCGTTTATCAATTGAATCAGGATTCTGCAGAGGCTTAGAGATCTGAGTGGCTTGACGTATTAGCGTGGACTAAAAGTGCCACTTTAAATCCTTTTTTAGCCCTGCTGCATTAAGCCCTAGTAGGTAAAACTGAAATTTAGCCAAACTCCTAAATGAAATGCTGTGATCAGGAATGCTTTATATATTGAAAAGCACACCAGATTTTCTACAGAAAGCATAGACTTGTTACCTGCAACACAGGCTTTGATTCTTTTTATATTGTGATTGATTTATTCCTTAGTTTTCAGATGAAGAGCACACCATGTGGATGTGTTACGTGATCAGGATTCCTGATCATATAACACATATTTACATGTGAAAAGTAAATATGTGTAATTGCTCTTTTAACAAAACTAAGCCAAAATGATGACATAATGTTGAAACAAAATAGATTAAGCCATAATTCAAAACCTTGTTTATCAACAATGTTCTCTATATGTTATTATTCTATCACATCATTGGTGAGGAACTTTGGTCCATTTTTTTTTTCTTTTTCATGATCCAGTTTCGGTAAAACTTCAGCTGACAGAAGAGGTCAACAGAGGATGTGAGGTGTTTATACCAGTATATTGTGTTTGGCTTTCACCAAACATGTTGCTATATCACATATCTCTGCAGCCAAATATCTCCATGTTGGTGACATTTAACCAAATGCTCTATTATTTGAGAAGTCTTGTGTTTGTTCAGCTGCAGCTTTGGAAACCTGAGCTGTGTTCAGTATTTTCCAAATTGTACTGTCATGAACTTTAACATGCAGACTGAGTCTGAGATGTAGACCTTGGACTTCTACAGACCACACAAGGTAAGACTGAGCATTGCATAGTGTGACCTTGGGGTGAATTTACTGAGACATCAATTCTTGGGAAGATTGTTGATAATTTCCAATTATATTTTCTGGTGAAAAAAATCTTGGAAATGATTTTGTAATCTTTATTAATGGTTAGCAACCATATCCAAATTCATATTAGGCTTCACATATGGGCTCTGGCACAAATATATAAAAGGAAAGACTGGACAGAAATAAAGTTTGAATGCAGGTCTGTGTAGGTGCATTTCTGAGTGTGATGTACAGTCAGGGTTTACATTTGTTTTGGTTTTAGTCATTTATTTATATTTATGTTTGAAAGCCTTGGGTTTTATCAGTTTCTTTAGTTAAAAAATGTGATGACTGGCCAAAGATTGTCCCAAGTCTGTTTCCACTTACTGCACCTCAGGTTCAAACTATGACTTTCATTCATCATTTGAAATAATATTCTGTTGCAATGTTGTTCACACCCAGAAAATGAGTTTTATAAAGTGGAATCCAATAAAAGTGTATAAATTCAATAAATGATGTTTCCTTACAGTAAGAAGAGGCAATGATCCTTGTCAGATTTTTTTTCATCCATCTCTTGACATGTCCATTAAATTTAAGATTGGAAAAAAGTCACACATTACGTTTTAATGCATTCATGTTTTCTGTTCCTTTTCTATAAAGACATGGGCTGAATTTTTCAAAGATTTTTCCTCCGCTTGAAAAACAAATTCAGACCGTCCTTTTGGAATTCAGTCACATTGATTTTTTTCAAAGCAAAACACAAGAGACATTTCTTCTTAGAGTTCCCCATCTCAGGGATTTTTTCATCTGTATTTTCTGACTTGCACAGCTAAAGGGCAAATCAAGAGTCAAAAATAAAGTGCTCATAAACAAGTCTTGTGGAATTCTTATTTTGTTTGTCCAAACAGATGATTGAGCAGAAAAAGTTTAGAAGCACTGCTTTTTGTGCTGAGATATGAACCAAGCCACATTATTGCATGATTTGAAAGTTAGAAGGTTTAAAGGTTTTTTTGTTGTTTTTTTTTTTTTTAAGAATTTGACTTTACTGTTTTGGATAAGTAAATAAATGCTCACCCTTTTAGCTCAGAGTAGCTACAAAGGATGTGTTTAATTTCACACAAACCTCAGCCTTATTTTTTTTTTTTATAAATGTCTATTCATCTTCTATGACAAATGTGGGTTTTTTATTCATCAACATAAAAATGAAAGTAAACAGGTTTTAAAGCTCGGAGCTGCCCTCCTGGGACCGCAGCAGCGGTGGGAAGCCCCAGCACAGGGTTAAAGGTACAGCAGCGTGCGTCAGCTGGTGCGTACAGCGTCACGTAACGAGCGCGCAGTGAGGAGGCGGTTGGTCCTCCTCGCGCTGATCTCGGAGCCGATCTGGGCAGCTTCCTGGCCGCTGCAGCTCCCGACAAAACGGTGGGTGCTGGTGCTCATCACTGATCATGTGCCCCGCTCCCTGGCTGTCTCTGGCTCTGCTTGCAGGAAGTCGGACTTGTTTCCTCCCACGTCGCGTTTCGTACCTCGCGATTTGTGACAGCTGCATCCGCGTCTTTCTTCCTCCTTTTCTGCCTTTTAGCTGCGGCTCGCATCTCTCTTCAACCGGGTCTGAGAGCCCGAGAGGGCGTCCCTTTTAAACCAGACACTGGCGTTTAACTCATCATCCTGCAGCCAGGGAGAGCAAGTAATGGAGGCCATGCTGGAGGAGAAGGAGCCCCCGCGGATGGAGAACTCTCTGCCTTTGCCCACTCTGAGCCCAGCCGTGCCCCCCTACGTCACTTTGGGCCTGACGGTGGTTTACACCGTCTTCTACTCCCTCCTCTTCATCTTCATCTACGTGCAGCTCTGGCTGGTCCTGCGGTACCGACACAAGCGCTTCAGCTACCAGACGGCGTTCCTGTTCCTGTGCCTGCTGTGGTCGGCGCTGCGCACCGTGCTCTTCTCCTTCTACTTCAGGAACTTTGTCACCGCCAACACTCTGGGGCCATTTCCCTTCTGGCTGCTCTACTGCTTCCCAGTCTGCCTGCAGTTCTTCACACTCAGCCTGATGAACCTCTACTTTGCACAGGTGAGTCGGCAGCTGGGTGAGATGCTGTTACCACTGTCACGCGCGCTGGATTTGCAGAGATTGACACACTTATTTAAAGATGGGGGCTAAGTTTGAACCAGCAGGATTTGGTGACATTGAATTGGAGACCAGTTGTGGTACAGCTGCAACTTCCGCAGATGTGCTGTGTAAAAAAAAAAAAAGGCAATATAAATATAATGGAATATAGAAGATTTTGAACATACATTTATTTTTATGTTATGCTTAAAAGGAGCATTTATCCTCTTAGGATATCCTAATTAGGATGAATTATGCAAAATTTGGGCAAAATATCAAACGTGTTAGCGGCTGATATGGAACTGGTATCTGTAAATGTCAACTTTAAACTGTTTTGAAAAACCCATGCATCTCCTACTGAGCTTCTCATTAGATGTGTAGTCATCTCTCTCAGGCGCATTGACAGGATCTTGTTTACATCTGCAGCCTGATGTGCTGAATAATTATTTCAGCTGCTTACATAATCCACAGAACAACCACACTAATAGCTTCTCTGGCCTCTGCCTGAAGCTTATTTTTAGCATAACCCTCTTGTGCTGATGTGAACTTGTGTTGATCATTTTACTCTGCGGCCCTCTATGCTTGCTGTGACCATTTCAGTCTTTTTAAATCGGGTTGCATTTTTCTTTTTATTTGGTCTTTCGCTTCTTCAGGATGCAAGAATAGAGAAGTGAAGCTGGTTAACCAGAACAGCGTGACACATTTGCATGATGAAGTGTCTTTTTTTAATTTATTTTTTTTCTTCTCACAGGTTGTCTTCAAGGCAAAGTCCAAATATGCACCAGAGCTTCTGAGGTACAGGTGAGTCCGGCTCCTTACTGGACTGCAGCGAGTTTACTACTGTTTTTTGGGGGCTGTTGAACATTAGGAGTAAAATCTAAAGTAATAAAAAGTAAAAGCAGTCTGATTTCTCTCCCTGACTGCCAGGCTGCCACTGTACCTCGTCTTCCTCTTCATCAGCCTGGTGTTTTTAGTCGTGAATTTGGTGTGTGCCCTGCTGGTGAGGATGTCCTTCGCAGACGCACACACCATCGTGTTAGTGAGGGTCGCAATCAACGACACCCTTTTTGTCCTGTGCGCCATCTCGCTCTCTTTATGTCTCTACAAGATTGCCAAGATGTCTCTGGCCAACATTTACCTGGAATCCAAGGTAAGACAGACTAAATCAGATAAAAGCAAAGGTATTTCTACCTTCTGAGGTGATTTATCGGATAGCGGGATCTGTTCTTGCCTTCACTGTCTGTGTAATTTATGTAAGATTTCACAGATTTGTTCACCAGCTTGTCTCATTCCAGCTTAAATGTGACTGTTTGTGTGATATTATGTGTATGATCTCGTGCAGGGGACGTCTGTATGCCAGGTGACAGTTATAGGCGCCATTGTCATCCTCCTGTATGCATCCAGGGCATGCTACAACCTGGTTGTGTTGGGACTCTCAAACAAGAGTATTAATTCATTCGACTACGACTGGTACAACGTGTCAGACCAGGTGAGTCAGCAGTTTGCTTCAAAGGAGGAAAACAGATTTTGTTTTTAGCTAAAGCAGCAGAATGACTCCACTTTGCAATGAATAAGAAGCTGGAGCCAACAGGCAGTTAGCTTAGCTTAGCATAATTAGATTTTCTTGGTCAAGAGGAAGGCTTGAAACGCAGTCAAATCTGCTCACTAATCCACAAGTTACAGCTTAAGCGTGAGAAAACCCCGTGTTTTTACAGGGATTTACAGGCTAAGCTGTGCTAACTGGTTGCTAGGTTCATATTTAGTGTACATGTATGATACAAAGTTGATTTAATTGATTTAAATGTTTGCAAAGATCCAAAACACAAACATATTTTACAAAATTGAAAACAGAGAGTCACAATTCCCAAAGCATGCATGATATATTTTTTTCCAATGTACATCTTTCCTTTCCTTTTAAAGGGAGGGTGAAGGCAGATTTGTTTCGTTAAATGTAGTTTATTATTATCGCAACAAGCTTTGCTATAGGCAGCTTTCCATCATTTACTGATCAAATGTGAGCTGATCTTTAATAAATAAATAGAAATACCAAGTGAAAGTGAAAGGTGTTGATGTAGTTTTTCATTGCTGTTGTCAAAAAGAATTTTTTTGTTCTTTGTTTATTTTTTCCTCCAAAAGAACAAAAATCTTTGAAAATGCAACTTTTAGTATCCTGATGATTATAAAAGTAAATCAGATTCAGAATAAGTGGTTAATTATGGAGAATCAGGTGCTAGGTGCAGTTTAAAATATACAAATATAAACATAGGAATGGGCGATACCTGAATTTTTTAAATGTTGATACGATATTATTAGTTTATGGTACTTTTTTCATCAGTAATGTTATTGATACTCTTTTGCTCCTTGAACAATAAGGTTTAGATAGATATGAGATAAATATGTTAAAAATGACAAAATAATTAAATTACAGGTGCAGTTTTATTGCTTAAAACTCTCAGAATGGTAAAGAAATGTCATGTTTTTATCTGCAAAGTGGTATCTTCATAATAGGGTTTTGATACTATGACTGGCTGGTATCGAAGAATTGACTCCACTGTATCGATACGCACATCCCTACATAAAGAGAAGAATATAAAATATCATGAATATTTACATAAAGACAGGGTTGAAAATCCATACTATTAACAAATACAGCAGCTGGTGGTTGACGCAGCAGGTGCACTTATGTTTATACGTTACACAATGCAAAATGTACATATGCACACACTTCAGTCTCAAGTCAAGTCGTCTCTCTCTTTCCTCTCTCCAGGCAGATTTACAGTCCACTCTGGGTGACACCGGCTACATCGTCTTTGGAGTGATTTTGTTCGTATGGGAGCTGCTTCCGACTTCTCTTGTTGTGTTTTTCTTCAGAGTTCGGAAGCCTAACCTGGACAGGGTGAGCCAGTAGTTGCATGGGATAAAGATCCCTCCATGTCCCAGTATGATTTATTAAAAAAGATCAGTAGATCAACTAATCTGTTTTCCTAATCCAAATCAAAAGTGAAAGTTATTATTCCTCAGTATGGTATTTCAAGTCTCGTTTTGTTTGTTTTTGGCTCGTGCAGAGCAGCTCTAGCCTTCCTGGTCACGTCTTTTCCTCGAGGGCTTATTTTTTCGACAACCCTCGACGCTACGACAGCGACGACGATCTAGCATGGAGCGTCATGCCACAGAACATCCAAGCCAGGTAAAAACCCCGCAAACCCGCCTGCTAAAACCTGCTGCACAGGAGGTAGTTATGCAGGGAAATGTAATGCTTTTTTCTCTCTTTTTGACTCCCCAGCTTGGCTGCCGACAGTTATGAGTGGGGGAGCCAAAGCAGCGGCATCGGCGCCTACATCGGAGGCGACGACAGCTACAGCTTCGCTCCTCCTCCTCCAGAAGAACTGAGCCATTACTGAGAGGAGCTCACAGTGACTCCTGCTGACCTGTGGCGTTGCCCATCGTCTGTATATCTTTGCACAGTCTGTTACTGACCGAAGCACAGGTGGTTTAAAAGGGCCCTCATCTTTATTCATGAGGAAAAACGAACACTTTTCTCTTCGCCAGTATATCAAGGCCCAGTAATAGGACATTAATTTTGCACATTTCCTGTACAAAAAATGCTCCCCTTCCTAGACATCCCTCATTGTACAGTTTATACTGAATACAACTTAATATATTTCTTGAACTTTGTAATATGTACTGTATTACTATTTTATGTACTGTCTACAAATGTGTACTTTTTCATACAGATGTGTTTATATAGAAAAGATAATCATTTAATTCATATAAAAAGTATAAAAACTGTAAAAAAATATATATTGTACGATGTTTGACAAATGACAATGGTCTTAATATACATTTTCACAATATACAATATATTAACACAAGTATGTCTTTCAGTTTTTTTTCCCACAGTGGATGCAATGCAGCACCCTCTAGTGTTGATCATATGAAACAAGCTAACGGTTGGTACCATTCAACAAGTTTAATTAGAAACTAAACACAGGAACATTACATACCCTTAACGATTTTCAGTCACGCTGCAGTTTAAATCAAAATAAATATGTTCAGAGTTTCAAGCATTAAATGAAAATGAAGTTGCAGTAATCAGGTTTAATATAAAGATTGTGTCCGTTTCATGTTAGACCCTCTGGCTCAGAAAACAGATGAAAGCCTCTCAGTCTCATAGAGGATATTAAAAAGAAACTCAACAAATTGTTTCAATTTCTCTCTACAAGGAGAATAGTTATAAAAATAAGCTTCCTTTAGCTCTAACATTTCATCGCCTCCATGTAATTATAAATTTTGAATGAGATGGGGCAAATTAAACATAATGCAAGGCTTTGTTGCCCAAAACAAACCCTACGGTGAAACAGCTACTGATGGATATAAACGTAAAGAAAGGGCGTACAGGAACAATGTGCTTGGCAGACATAGTGGTTCATTGATGCATGGAGAAGTGTTTTTTTCAGTCAGTTGATGAAGGTGTCAAAAACAATGACATGCAAGACTACTTTGTGACATTGAGCAATAAATTATATATGCCATATGTCTTAAAATTGCACGTTATGCCAAACAAAACACACTGATGAATGTGATGTGTTGTAGAGAAGATCAGAAGCAGGTCATTTGTTTTAAAACTGAAAGTCGTTGAGATCTTTAAGGTTTAATCTGGAAGTTGAAACAGAAATGTACCTTTAACCCTTTCATGCATAGTGCCGCTACAGTCGGCATCTATTTGAATGCTCTTTTCCAGTATTTAAATGGGTGGGGACGGAATCAGTTAGTCATGCAATACATCGTCACTGACTCTAAAATAATATTTATACATGTCCGTGCGTACATTGTAATAACAAAACTTTCTTTTGTGATAAAAGAATTTCCATATTGTAGAAATATGAAAGCATATTTCACTAATCATTTTGAATAAAATATAAAAAATACAAAATCAAAAGTAAAATATGATTAAGATGTGAAAAAGCATCAAGTATGTCCATGTAAGTTAATGACTGTATGCAAAAAACATGTCAGTTTCTTAATTCATGCATAAAAGGGTTAATAGGTCTCTGTGCTATAAAGATGACGGGTTATGAAACAGAGAAGTTTCACAGTGGGATATCCGGACTAACTTCAGTTTGCCATTCTGTAGTTATCAAGGAATTTAACCGTTTTTCCTCAAGTCTCAAGTATTTACGCATGAGGATCTGTTGAAACAGTTTTTGTTAAATGTTTAAAAAATTTAAAACAATCATAAGATATGATAAAGATGTACCACTTTTTCCATCTCACGTATTGATATTTTTGTTCAATGACTAATTGAAAGGATTGTAGTATATTTCATTTCATTGGAGTCTAATATTGCAGATTTTTCAAACCAACACTGTACTTAGATTAAATTAAAAAAAATTATATCCCAAAAAAAGTTATTTCCCAAATTACAAAAATATAGTAGTTTATGATATGCTTAACTTATAACTACTGACTTCATTTGCAGATTAATGGTTAATTATCCATTTTGCTACATACAAGAACAATAATGATTAATTATAAATAAAAAATGATATTCTGTAATACATAGCTTCAAAAACATGAAGGGACATTTATCTGTAGCTTCAGAGGAACAAAAACACCATCAGGCTTGATTTGTTTTGCACTTCTCTCAATTTTATTGAGCTCTTTTTCAAAGACAATGCCTTCTAGAAGCGCTAAATACATTATGTACCCTGAAGGTTTAGGCTTTAGCAAGTAACATTCTCAAAATGTATTTGAGATACTTAGGTTTAGAGATTGTCTTAAAATGGTCTTTACTGATTTTAAAAGGAGATAAGATTATGAGAGCACATTTGTTTTCTGACATCCAAAGCGTAAGAGTAAAGCCATTGGTAAATCAATGGCTAAAATCAAATGAGTAACTCTGGTACATTATGCAGAATGTTAAATGATTTAAAGAAAAATCAACTTGCAAAGCATTTTATGCAATAATCTTCTGGCTGATCTTACAAACTGATCAACATGATAATCACTACTGAAACAATACATCCGCCATACTTCAAATGTCCATAGTTGTTTAGTAAAGGTTAGATGTAATGTGTCAGAAAATGTGTCAATAGTTTCTCAACTTTGCAGCAACTCATTTCCACTCATCAAAAGATCCAACAGCAAAAAACGTGTACAGCTGATATCCTGCAGAGGGCGTGTGGACCTTTGTTCTATGTAGAAAAAGCGAGAAAGCACTGTGTTCCAGTCACAGACACTGTTTATTAAACTCTGGATGATTTGGTACTAAATTTAATAGTTTAGTTTTATCTCTAAATGATAAAACAACAAATCCACAGTGCAGCAAAAGAATGAACTCAAACTAAGACCAAAGAGGTTCGGTAGGAAAACAGGGTGTCTTTAATTCAGGCCATTTCTCAAATGATTGCAAACTCAAGCACATACATTAGCTTATTCTCACAGCCTATTCCATGTGAAAAGCATAACATGACACATATGCAGAACACTGTACCTTTAAGGAATTAACTGGAAAAAAAGAGACATAAATGAAGATTTTCTCTGAGTTTGATACCTCTCTGAAGCTTTTTTCTCAAAATGTCAGCTTTAATGTAAATGCACCCTCCACTGAAACAGCGAGTGCAAAAAACAAAACAAAACAAAAAAAACATAAAATCCCTTTCAGTACAATGTTATGACATTCAAGGTCTGCTGGGTTGCCCAAGTTGTCTGAAAATGAACAGAAATGACAATGTATTGGTTTTATTTCCATAAGATCCACACTGGCTAAGGTCTGCTGTGTTACCAAGCAAACACTCACTCACACACACTCACTCACACACATACACAAACACACACTCTCTCTAGAGGCCACTTTCTTAGGACAGAGCACTTAATGGCTGTTAGCTGGGGGTGCGCTCATCCTACTAGCTGGGATCAGACGATTTGTTGAGTTCGACTTTTACTCCTTTATCTCCTGCACCTGCACGCAGGGAATACAAAAGACAATGTCAAAGAAAACAATCTTAAACGAAGGGAGCGCGCTTGTGTCGTTTTGTTTGTGAATCCCACCTGTTAAGTACTTTTCTTTAGCTCTGGCCCGCTCATCTGCATCAAAATACCAAACTGTGATGGCATACCTGCAAACAGAATTAAGAGCAGTGAGTCTCCGCAGAAGAAACTGGATCTTCTGAGTGTGTGGAGTTGCTGAGACTTGGATGCTGACCTTGTAGAGTAAGCGGGCTGAACCTCGTGAGGGTTCCGTCTGTCCGACCAGAACAGCAGCAGACGGTCAAATTTTGGTTCTATGTCGGCAAACTGGGCCTTTCCTTCTGGGAAGATTCGAAGAAGGCCACCGTGTTCCTGGGAAGAAAGGGACACATCAATATACACAAATCAGGTCAAAGCAAGAGCAGGAAGGTAAAGTGAGACAAAGATCACGGTTTTCAATTGAATCATCAAAACTAAGAGGTTAACAAACAATCAGAAAGCCCGATTTTAGAAAAAAATAAAAAGGTTGTTCTACTCATTTAACAAAGACAATCAGATCCAACCAACATCTGGCCAATTTTTAAACGATCAAAGTGTAGCGACAATGTTAAAGGCAAAGGGCTGTCCAACCCTGGGGGCTAGGAGGAAAGCTCAGGATAGGAAGCAGCAGCGGGGGACGGCTTTCCTGTGGAGGGATAGGAAGAATAACCCACAGGAAAACTGCTCAGGCTGGATAAAGGACCTGGAGAGTGAAAAAGCAGATTGCTGCAATCGTGCTGCTTAAACTCTCACACAGCTGATATGATAGGCCCCTCTCCTCACACGCAAAGTCGCAGTGTTAAAGGTTCACACCCTGGGCTGGAGAAGCAATGCTATTTCCATTTTAACAGGGTTGAAGAAAGGGGAATGCCGATGGTGTGACAAAACTAAATGCAAACACAATAGGGTCAAAGAAGACAGGAGTGAATTTTTTTAAGCACGTAATCAGCTGAAGGACCACAGATTGTACCAACAGCATGAAAAGCATGAACATAAGAGTTCAGTGTGCAGGACTGCAAATGAGGATGTGTGGATTAAACGGAATGCAGGATTACCTTCAGCTACAGGCCATGACCTCCACACTGAGCTTGACCGAAGTCAAAGGTCCATGAGCAAAGCATAGAGTGTTAAATAGCAGATATGGATGATGATTTAATGCTTTATTATATAATCATCTCATATATGAATAGGGGTGGTGAAATTTTCAAATTTGGGATAATATATTTCAAGTACTTATCATAGGTCTTTTGATGGGACTCATTGCTTTTTTCCCCGATTCTTAAATTAAATTTTTTTGTAAAAATAAAAAAAAATTATGTTTTACTTTATTCAAACATTTTTCCCAAATTCTTTTTCAAAATTGTTTTTTCTTTTTTACAAGTCTTGTCAGGCAGTATAGCAAGCAGAGTGATGGTCTGGCTACCGTGTTGTGTTTTCCTAATTTAAAACTAAAAAACAAACAAACACAAAATGTAAACAAACAAAAAACACAAAACAATGCAGCCAAAAAAATTTGTATATAAAAAAAATAAATTGTAAATTTTTTTTTGTTTTAATCCAAAAAAATCAACAATATGGAAATAATCGAAAGAACTGCCATTTAAATCAAAACAGCACCAAAAAGAGTCAAAAGAATGGAATTGGGAGGAAAGCATTATGGTCCCAGCCCTACTGCCATGTAATGGTAGCTTTCCTTCAGTGTAAAAATGATCCTGTAGGGCTGCACATGTTTTAACATTCACATTGCACATGAAATATACATGCAAGCTCAGAGTACGAAAGGCAACGCAAGTTTAAAAGAATAAAAAGGAAAAACAAAGATCTTGATAAAGAAAACAAAGTCGATTTGTAGAATTATTTGAGTACACAAATGTTATCAACAAACATGCACTTTATCAGAAGATCCTTGAAACTGTTGCCACAACACCAGTAAACGTGAATAATTTGATAATTGAACCACAAGGTTCTGCATGATGAGTGCAAAGTCGAAAGTGAAACCATAACATTAGCATGACCTGTTAGATTATTTGCTTCAGCCTGATGGAGGAAAAATTGTATAAACCCGTGTAAAACTGAATATAAAGGCAATGTAAAGGCGAATTTCGAACATTTTTACAATTATTTTCCGTGGTTTGTACAGCTGTCATTTCCTACTGAATTATCTCTCTTCATTCTGGCCAGACCTCATTTTACGCTATCTTCTTCTCATATCAATGTAAATGAAAAACAAATTGTTTACCAATCTTCCTAAAGTTCCTAACAAAGAGGATTCGGTGATAACTTTACAGAGAACTAAATATTTTTCGACTCTGTCAAGAGTAGACAAAATCTTGCCAAACCTAACACCCCCATGGGAGCACCTTGCATAAAAGGAAGTCACATGATATCACTTCAGAAACCAGTAAGACTGTTATCAGTCACAACAAAGTTTTCTGTAAATCAGGGCACATTCGCCATTGTTCAGACTTTATTCAGGTCTTAACTGATGGTTAATTCAGATGAACCACACTGCAGAGTCACAAGCCACATGTTATGATTCACATATCTTATCTCCTGTAAAAAAAAAAAAAAAGAAGTTACACAGGTTGTGTTTATCTATTAGGTGAAATATCTCTACTGGCTGATTGATTTCCTTGCACTTAGATATTTACTTGGGTTGTCTTTTTCCTTTTCACAACAACAAACAGCATGTTTGTTTCATGCTTGCAGATAAGGCGCAACAGTTGAGACTGGTAATGCTTTACCTAGGGGTTTTACAGCCAGGAAAGTGAGCCAGAAGACTGTAAATATTAAAACTAGCTGGAAATCTGCATCTCTGAGCGTTGTTTTTTATAAAAGCGAGCCTGCTGAACAGACATGTCGAGGGGAGTTAAATAACTGGAACAACTGAACCTGAACAAGCCAAATCCATGTCATTCTCCCATGGTCCCCCGGTATCCAAGCAACCGCATTCTATAACACACTGCCCAAGAAGCAGCCAATCAGAAAGCAAACTGTAATCATTCATATATCCAGCAGCGTTTTAGAGCACGGCTCATAACTGAGGCCGGCACGTGGACGTAAATGTCCCGCTGCAGTTTAGATCATTAACTTGGCCCCCATTATAACTGATGCAAGTAAAAACAGGAAAGGATTTACGGCACATAAACAGGAGCAGGTGGAAGTAATGACAAGGAAAAGATGTAATGCAACAAAACAAGCCAGGTTCAAAGGTGCTTTTCATCCAAAAAGGTTACATCAGCTTTATTTGTAGACACAAAGCTCAAAAATAGACAGTCAGAAATTGACAGTCAGTACAATATGGGAACTGGCTTTTATACCCATCATCCAAAATACTTCACATAGTGCATAGATAAAGATGAACTATTCACCAACATACACAGCACATGTATAGAAAAAAACTAAAAACTGCAGAGCCCGTGTTGTAACAAGAACATCCCAAGGCAAAACAGTTTTTCATATACTGGTCTGGAGATTACGTTTGGAGTCAGGTTTTCTGTACTAATTATCTTGTCATGTTTCCTGCTCCACAGAGATGCATCAAAGTCATCGGCTTTATAGGAACAATTTTTGTTGAAAGCTCCTGTTGCTTCCAGGCTTTCCGCATCCCGTTCATTTGTCTCATATCAAGAAGTGAGCTCCTTTCCTGCTTATCAAATTATGCTTAACTTATTACACTATATTCTAACTTTCTTAGAG
The DNA here is from genome assembly GCA_036024015.1 of Craterocephalus amniculus. Taxonomy (NCBI): domain Eukaryota; kingdom Metazoa; phylum Chordata; class Actinopteri; order Atheriniformes; family Atherinidae; genus Craterocephalus; species Craterocephalus amniculus. The sequence continues at coordinate 20,162 of JAVQJG010275640.1, forward strand.
TTCAAAAGAGTTGAGCTCATTGCAATCTACTGGCTGAAGTGTTTTTGTGAGCCTTTCTAACATGGTAAGATACTCTGATTAGAACTTGCATTTATTGTATTCCAATTTGTATGCAGACACATTTTATTCACATGCTGGAAGAAAGTTTTCGGACACCCTTGAAAATGTACACAATCACAAAAATGTTCATATTAAAAGAATTTTAATGGCTATTTTCAGGTTTTTTTGTGTATTTTTTCTATGGCTGTAAAAAGCAAATACATTTGAAGACCTAAAAAGGGATTCTTAATGCACTATTTTGAACATGTATTTATTGTTTTATATTCTTTTGTATGAATTCTATTCTATATATTGCTTAATTGTACAGTGCTTTTGTACAATGTTCTTGTTTTAAATGTACTAAGAGAAAATGGATTGGAATGGATAAGATGTTTTACCGAATGCATGGGGTGTCCAAAAACGTTTTTCCACCACTGTACACACTGTCCGTTGGGAAAGACCAACCTAAAGCACAAAATGTATCCGAAGCCCGGATGATTCATCCCTGTTTTTTCCCCTGGCCATAAAGAAACTTTTCTGCCAAAAGAACCACAGATGTGTACAGTTACATGAGGGCGCTCCTCTTCGGCGTTGGGTCAGACTAGATTAGCAGGATCCTTGAGTTTTAATGGGATTATATATGGGAAGAGCAGCTATACAGCATGCACCAACATGCATCTACTACTATTCACTCTCCAAGGGTGTGCGCTGAGACAGTCAACCAAAGAAGAAAGAAAGTAAGCTGACATGTTATATGTTGGAGGTCAGAAATCAAACCGACACACAAACATTCACGATCATTTTCAATTCGACTGAAAACTACTGATTCACTATTTATTATAAACAAGTAAGTTCTCCATATGTCACTTCCGTACCTTGGCATTCCAATCTTTATTAAGGTAATATATGCATGTGACACACCGCCCATCACCATTGGGATTATCCACATGGCGCACATAGCCTGTTCCGTTCCCAGGGTAACACGCCACCATTGCCTGAAGAGAGGAAGATGAAAAAGTGTGATTAGTAAAAACAGATACGCAGTGACATAAGCAAAACCGTAAGCAGACGCAGTCTACATCTCAGGTGTCGTCAAAAGAAGAGACTAAAGAGAGAAGAAAAAGTCAAATCCAAGTCTAAATGAGGATGGAGTCAGTCAGAACCGGAGCAGTGGGGTTGCCTTGGTAGGCTTGTGATGTTATTGCAACCTTCAGCTTGACTGTATTGCAGCCTCACCTGCACCAAGACTGACACAAGCTCCTTTATAAACCAGAGGGAAAATAAACCGGAGTTATCGTGCCACATGTCCACTTCCCCTTGCCTTTTCCTGCTCTGTTTGGCGATACATGATCTGCCTGCGTGTTGGCAGGGAACCCCAATGAGCTCTTGTAAACTTCTTGGTGTAAACAGCGAGCGCAGAGACAATATGCCCCTCAGGAATAAGACATACAAGTGGTAACTCGCAGTGTTGGTGACTAGAGCTGGGCAATATATCCAGATTTATCGAGACTTTGTTACACAAGATGTAGAATAAGTGAATATCGTTTATATGGAGTTAGCTTGTTTTGAGTTAAAAATGTATTTTCTTTTAGCATTGCACAACTGTATCTTTGTTATGGTCATTGAAAAGTATTTATTATTTTAATACACATATGCTTTAATTTTCAGTAAAATATTTTAATGCCCATGTGCTTCTGATCCTTAAAGGATAAGTAGTTTTTTTTTTTCCCAACAGCCATTACAAGCACTGTGATGTCATTGAAGTCCTTACTCCAAGTTAATCGCTGTAAGTAACGACGGATCACCACAAAAAATGCAACTCCAAGCCGCATGGAGCTCACAGTGGGATCGGACCAGCGATTCATAACAATACATTGGTGAAGTAAAGGAGTTTTGTGGCAGAAATTGCCGTATTAAGAGGCTGCGCGAGCTGGACCCATTCACTCCCATAATATTAGATGTACGCTGATCGCCAGTGGATCTAAATAAAGTTTTACCAAAACTGTCTGGGTGAGTAAATGATCGTATTTCATGCTAGAAAATAGCTGCAGGTTGAAAAAAAAAAAAACGAACTTATCCTTTAATAAAAGTACAATTAGCACTCAAGGCTAATTGAACCGTCTCTTTGTTTACTTGACCAAAGATAAAGATAAATATTGTATATTATGATTAAGGAAAAAATGATCGAGATATGAATATTTGTTCCTATCGCCCAGCCCAACTGGTGACTTAAATATATAAGGCGCCACGATAAAAAAAAAAAAAGAAGATCAGTCCCTCTAAATATCTAAAACCCTGAGCTCTCACACTGTAGATTCCAACAAAACTATGCCACTGTCTGATTGTGTGGCTTGAAAGTGGAGCCGACGAGCGTCAAACATGCACAAACAGAGGGCAGATTCAGCCCTCATACACAGCTGCATCTCTGCAGCGATATGACTGGCAAAAGGCAAGTTCATCCACATTCTTTCATGAACTTGCATCAGCATAAACCATGGCAACATTATTATAAACACTCACAGCAGACTAAACTTCAGACCTCGTGTTATGAACCACACATAAAGTAAAGTAAAGCTGTCCTGTTTGCAGTGAGATGAAATGGTAGATTAGTGTTTTTACACACCAAAGTGTTCACATCCAATAAGAACGATGAAAATCATTTACATCACACACATATTGGATCTCATTTTCCTGCGCATCTGAACGTAGCTGCTTGCGTCAGTCCACATTGTGCGCACATCTTCAGCGTGATGCAGGTTACCACTGGAATGCACAGTATCAGGGCCTTCAAAGCTGAAAAACAACAAAACTACTACATAGAGACTTAGGAGGAGGAGGGGGGGGGGGGTGGTCTGGCTGGCTGAACATTGAA
>JAVQJG010275674.1:0-12900 GCA_036024015.1 Craterocephalus amniculus
TTTATTGTAGTATAGATAAGAAAAACACTTTTCCTCAGATTCCAGCTGGTCTGTAGTAAGATGGCCGCCAATGATGCCATCCGGCACCCCGCCATGAAGCATCTAGCCTTTATTATGTACATCTATGAATACAATCCTATGGGTCACGTGGTTTTAGGGTTTGTCCATTATTTTTCCAGTCTATGGTGAAAATACTGTTGCATCTTCTTCTTCTTCCTCGTATCCATTTATGGGGTAGAAGACAAATAACAGAGAGAAGTTTTTACCATAAAGTGTTGCAAAATGTATGTATAATAAATAAATAAATACAAATGTCTCCTAGTTAGGTCAAGGACTTTAAGTGTTAAAATAAAACAACAAATATATTTTTTACATTGTAGGGTGTGTATTGTGGGTATTTTGTGGATGTAAGCAAAATAAATAGTATGCATGTTTCACGGCCCACTCAGAATCCTTTTAACAGTTTGTCTTTACTTCTCCTAAATTTTCTTTCTTCTGACCTTCAAAAAGATTTTGAAGATTTTTTTACCCTTATTCATGTTTCCACATTATACCCCTTTATTTATTTATTTATTTATTTATTTATCAGTCTATTTATTCATTCATTCGTTAATTTATTTATTCATTCGTTCATTTAATTATTTATTCATCTATTTATTTATTTAGTCATTCATTCATTAATTCATATATTCGTTAATTAATTGATTTTTTACTTTTTAAATTTATTTGCCATTTTCGTTCACCTCCTTATTCTTACAGTAAGTCACGTGTTTCTCTCTGAGACGTCGTTTTTCTCCCTCTCTGTCCGACACACCCTTTCCATCCCTCCAACACTTGCTTTATCTCCCTCTTTCTTGCACTCTTCCCGTCAGTCTCGCCATCCTTTCGAACAGCTTCATCTCCGCTCATCCCCTCCTTTCATCACCCCTGGGCCCATCCTTCCCTGTCCATCCCAGATCCATGCCTCTGCTTCCCAGCAGGAACCCAACATACAGAGTGTCATGGCTGATTAGGCTGGCAGCCACGAGGCAGTCAGCCCACGGAGAGGGATGATGGAGGGATGCGAGGGGAGCGCGGTGGGGGGAATGGGGTGGTTGGGGGAGCGCAAATGGAAGGGAAAATGAGGGTGGGGGGGTTGATGGAGCAGTGACTGGTAGATTAAATCTTTTCTCTGTTTCTTTCTGGGTGTGGAATGAAGGAACAAGATGTTTTCATTGGAAACCAATCACCGTGTTCCCATCCAGCGCGTGTGCGGCACAATCCTGCCAAGCGCACGTGCAGATGTGCTTTCGGGGCGTGAAAGAAAGTGATGGGAAATCCAGCTCTTTTTAAAGAGTCAACACTTTCGACTCCCAAATGGTCCAAGCTTCTACTTCACTCTAAATTACTAAACAGCTTCTAAGCTGTTTTTTCTTAAACAAGGTTTAGATTTTTTGGTCAAATAAAAAAAATAAATGAAGGATGAATTCTAAATATGATGGCCACATTTTTAATTCCTCTTTAATTCTGAATTAAAGTTAATTCTGCTTTAAACAGATGAAAAATTACCATGTAAACACTTAATTCCAGATGCAAACGTTAATTCTGAATTAAATTCTGAGAAAAGTGACCGGTTTATTCAGTTTTGATTCAGAATTTAATAATTCCTCTGTCATCTGCTATCATGTAAACCTTAAACCCACTTTGAGTAAATTCCAGTCGTTCTGAGCATGCTCGTTCCCTCGTCCCGACCAAAAGCAGCCCTTCCCATCCAAAGCAATGCTGGCGGCTGGCTGCTGCTTCATAATTAGAATCAACATTAAGCAAAAAATGGTTCTTATTAAGTTTTCTCATGCTGTTAATAAAAAGAAACGAAGCTGGAAGGAGAGTTTTTAACTTCTGGTAGTCATACGTACATATGGTATCACTTACACTATCAAACCAGTCAGAACCTTTCCAAACACCTGGTTTTAAATGGGAATTAAGAAAAAATGTTTTCGATGTAAACCTTAATTCGGAATTGATATTTCCATATAAATGCCGAAGTAGAAGATTTTAATTCCGAATTATTTAATATTCCTTGGTGAAATTCTTACTGCCTTCTTGTTACCTTTTATAAATAAATCCTGATTTTTTTTTATTCTACAGCAGATTTAGTTGATTTTATTACATTACTGTTCAAGTTCAGATTGACACCAAACATCTGAATTCAATATACTTTTTGCATAGCAATATGATCAATTGTGATAAATAATTTTAACTGCCGCCCAGCACTTATGTTTATCTAATAAATCTATAAATAAACTTATAAGTCAAGCAGCAACCTCAGGCAAAGAAAATTGAAGCAAAGTGCCAAAACCTGCAGTTCCTCCATCCTCCACTAGGGACTGGGGGACTCAGTCCCCATACACTCCCATGTTAAAAAGTCAAACTTCACAGCAGAAATAAACATGTTTACTTTAGCTTTGATAGGTTGAGTTTACCCTCATGACAACTTTCGGGGGAGGGAATTTATTTATAACTCATAACTAATAACTTTATCGGGAAGCTAAAGGGAGGTGGAATTGCAGTGCTGGTTAACCAGTGTTGGTTTCATCCTAGACATGTCCCTGTTAATAAGAAGATCTGCAACTGCTAGCTTCTTGCTTCCAGCAGCCTGAAAAATGAGAGTGCTACAATGCTAAATTTTACATGCTGTAATTTTAAAATAATTACAGCAATAAAAAGCGAATACCCAGTTTATATGCATTCTGTTACATACAAATGACATTAATAATTTTTCTTCGATTACAGTGTTTTTATGATTGTGAGAAGGCAATATTGTAATCACGATTAAAAGTTGATTAATTGTCCAGCCCTACAACTAGAGGCATGTCCTTTACGTCGTGCCTTAGCTGTACCTCTGTTAGTTCAGGGTTAGCTTTGTTAGCTTGTAGATGCAGGCAGCTTTATTGTCAAAGAGTAACAAAACTTGTGACTAAAATGGCAGAAACCGCTGAAGAAGCCCCAATTCAGATATTCAGAAACCAATAATTGCTCATATTTATATATAAATGTATATGTATTCCCTTTTGCTTATGAAATATAAGATCTCTATCTTTATCTTACATTTCCTAAGATTTGACTCTCCTCTATCGGGAGTCGACTCTTCTCGGTCGCTACAAAGAACTGGTTCCTATATCCGGCTCGTGCGCCAACGGCCCATCACTTGAAGCAGCAGCTGCAGAGGCTGGAGCTGCAGAGCGGAGAGGATTTGGCAGCGGTGGCCGCGGATGCCGGGAACCTGCAGCCGGAGCGCGGGCAGGTTGAAGTGCGGGTGTCGGAGTGTTCCTGGTTCAAATGAAGGGAAAGACTGAGCGCGAGCTGTGTTTTGAAAGAATAACCTTTCAGGTTGGGCGCCCCCCCAATACCCCCAGCCCCCCCTCTTACTCACTCACTCTCTCTCATGTCTTAAGAACAGCGGGAGATGCATTACGTCATAGCCTCGCATAGCCCTAGATGACCGCACGCGCAGGACGGGACGATGCAGGGCTGCCGGACTAGGAGACATACCGATTCCGCTGCTGCTGCCGCGCGCGAGCGCCCGGGGGCGGTGTCTCGACCGCACGAGGGAGAAGGGGAGCCGCCGTCGCGCGGCCACCGGCTCTGATGGCTCCGCGCGCCCCGGGCGAGAAAGAGACACAGCAGCAGCAGCAGCAGCAGCAGACGCGGCGGCGCAAGAGGCAACGGGACAGCGGGTTTCTGGGAAGTGACGTGGTGTCCGCACCCCGCCGGCGAGCACAACGGTGCGGCTGTCGTGCGTTTCTCAGGAGGGCAGGAGCGGGAAGGGGAACATGGCCGCTCAGTCGGACGGCGGCAAAGCCGGGGCCGCGTGCGGCGGAGCAGGCGGGTTCGCGCAGCTGTACGACATGGACGCGGAGGAGCCGCTGGACTCCGCCGCCATCCACATCTGCCAGTGCTGCCGCTCCTCCGCCTGCTACTGGGGCTGCCGCTCAGCCTGCCTTGGCTCTCTGCTCGGTGGGGGCCAGCCCCTCGGGGGGGTCGGCATCCGGGAGACTCACTGCCCCCCGCGCGAGCAGCTGTGGCTGGACTGCCTCTGGATCATCCTCGCCCTCCTGGTCTTCTTCTGGGACGTGGGCACGGACCTGTGCCTGGCGGTGGACTACTACCAGCGGCAGGACTACCTCTGGTTCGGCCTCACCCTCTTCTTCGTACTGGTGCCCTCCGTACTGGTCCAAATTCTGAGTTTCCGCTGGTTCGTGCAGGACTACACCGGCGGGGGGCTCGGGGAGGTGGAGGGGCTGACCAAGCGGGGCACGGTGGCTTTGGGGTGCCTGTATCCCGGCAAGGACCGCCTGCAGCTGGCCACAATCTGGCTCTGGCAGGCCATTATACACATCCTCCAACTGGGGCAAGTGTGGAGGTAAGCGGGATGGGTCGATACCACTTTTTCACATCTGATACCGATACTGCAGCCTCGAGGATTATCCAATACCGATCCGATTCTCTTTGTCACTCTAAAAGTGATTAATAATTAGGGATGCACCAATACCACTTTTTTCCAAACTGATACCGATACTTGAATATGAGTACTTGCCGATACCGATAATTCTAGCACACTTAAAAAATGCAATGAATTGGAAGGCAGGTTATTTTTTTTCTCTGCTTTTTTTTAATAAAAACTAAAATATAATAAAATTTCAGTTGAATATAAAAATTGTCCTAAGAAACTGAGATTAGTTACTGGTATTAATCGACTTTAACGAGTACAAGTACTCTAGAGTGGTAATTTCTTGATACTAACTTGTCAAAACCTCACGTTCTCTGTACAAAAGCTGTTCTGGTCCTCTAAAGAAAGAAGGAAAATATGCTTTATTAAAACTTAAAGCTCAGCATTTGCAAACAAAACAGACCCAACGTTCAAATGTTTTAAGTAAAAGTGCAAGTTTGTGAAGATATTTAAATTAAAGTTAAAAAATCCCAGAGCAGAAAAGTCTCATACCATCAGTGGCAAACCTGCAGTAAATAATTTTCTGAATTAAAAGAAAATAATTCTCCACTAAAATCCTGCACTAAAGTAATGTTGACTCGATACCGATCCATTGGAATCGGATCGTACCATCCCTATCTTTACTCCTGAGTTGATGTTTTTGCTCCATACTGACAGGCTGGACTGGATATTAAGATATTAAACTGGATATTAATCCTAATTCCTCTGATTACCTCTGAAGTAATGCAACTTTATCTATTTTTTTTCCGCTTTTGGTGCCATTTAACCTTTAAAACTCCAAACCAATCTTTGCTAATTCATGTTTTTCTTCTTCTCTTTTATTTCAATCCCAGTCAGAAACTCAGCATCACTAATTCCAGGACAGTTCATGAGGTTAAAATGATTTAAAATGAATGTAGCAGCAGATATAGAAACATAAAGGAATTTATTATTAACAGAACATTTTAGAAATAAAACTCATCATCTAAAAATTATTCTTTATTGCCTTCTTTTGATGAAAATATATACATATATACGTTTTTTCTTTGGCTGCTCCTGATTGGACATTGCCGCCAATATAAGCTCTCTGATTGGTCGAAAGTTGAACTACATGACTTCATCATCTTTTCCGGGTCAAAATAGTAGTGAAAATGTTCTTTTTTATGAAGAAAATGTGATAAATAATGGGGTTATCATGGGTCACTCATAATGAATTAAGTTTATAGAGCGTCTGAATAAACTACATTCTGGTTATGGTAATAAACCCCCTGGGCGGGATGTAAATGTCTGTAAAAGATCAGTAGTAGGGATGCAACAATAATGCTTTTTTCCAAACCAATATGATACCAATATTTGCAGATACCGTGTACCGATACCAATACTTCTACCACACTAAAAAAATGCAATGAATTGGAAGATAGGTTTAATTTTCTTCTCAGATTTTTACAACAAACGATGGTGAAATAGATAAAAAAAATTAGATATGTATAAAAAATTACAACTAACTAAAATTTCAAGTGAAAATAAACATTCTGTGTAATAAACTGGAATCGATTCCTGGTATTAATGGACCTTAACAAGTAAAAGTTCAATTCCAGTATTTATTATTATTACTAATACATAGATGCAATTTGCTTGATACTAACTTGTAAAAACCTCATGTTCACTGTGCAAAGCTGTTCTGCTCCCTTAAGGAAAGAAGGAAAATATGATAACTGAAGAATAACCCGTATCGGTATTGATGCAACCATAATCAGTAGGATTTAGTGGCTTTTTAAGGGTGGATGTAAAATTCAGCAACTTAAACTGGAGAATGTTTATCTAAGAGGCGTTTAAATGACTAAATTGGCCGTAAAGCCTGATGAAAAAGTATGAGAGTAGCGCTGTCCGTGGTGCTGAAACCACACGCCACAACTAAGCTGAAGATCTGAGACGTCTGGCCGGCGTGTGCGTGTGCTTTCCCGCGTGCCAGCGCGTGTGACCGGTGGAAAAACGGTGTCACAGCTCTTCCCCTCAGTGTCAGCATGCATGTAGAGTACAAAGAGGAAAAGCATCTGTGCTCCTGGCAGCGCGTCTTTTTCATGCTGCACACAAACATGCGCATAAAACACACAGATGGACCAACTGAGGTGCTAACTGGGGCGCTAACTGAGCGCTAACTGGGCACTAATGGCGCCGTCAGGGCAAAAAGCGAAAGACGCAAATGAGCCTTTTGTGTGTCGGACGCGCTTTTGTCAGTTTTTGTTGGGACTTTGAGGAGAGCGGTGGCTTTTTGTTCCTGGGGAAAAACTTGCTGGTGGTCTCTGGGTACCGTAGGTGATGTGTTTACATCCTGCTTCAGTTGTAGGGTTAACCCCCCCCCCCTCTTCACCTGCAGAGTGGACTCTCCCACCTTACAGAGGGAAATGGTACGGCATGATTGAAACAGATCCGCTGGGGGGGTGTTGTAGTTGTGAGGGGGAGGGGTGAGGAACAGAAACCAAGGAGAGGGAGTGGGATCAGTGAAAGTGGTGGTGGTTCCAGCCAATCAGGAGGCAGGATTTCCTCTTTGCTGGTTATTTCCCAAACACGCGCTTTTCCTTTTTTTTTTTTGGTGCGTGCGCCTTATGTCGGAGCTGAAGCATCCATCACGTCTCCGTGGAGACCGGGAGGAGGGCGGCGCGCGCACACGCGGGCTTTTTCCTCCGCATGCTGCATTATTTATGTCGCCCGCATCTGGCTTGAATGGTAGCAGCGCGCGCACACGCTAACGGCGCCGTGCACGTGGCGCATGTAGCGACACCCAGAGTCATCAAGGTTGTTTGCGCACACAAACACACACGCACACGTGCACACGCGCGGTGAGTGGTCCGACGTCACGCCCACGTGCGCTGTTGTTTCCTCTCAAAGCTTCTTCTACACCTCCCTCCATTCCCCCCCCCCCCAGCCGTTCCCCCTCTTCCACTTATCCTTTCCGTTCATGCCTCCTTCCTTTACTCATCCATTCATCTATTCCTCTACTCCACTCATCCGTTCATTCCTCCTTCCCTCCTCCTCCATTCATCCCTGCCTCTCTTCCTCATACATTCATCCTTTCATCCCTCTTCTATTTCCCTTTTTTCATCCACATATTCCTTCTACTCTCCTCATCCGTTGATCTCTTTTTTACTCATCCATTCATCCTGTCTTCCCTCCCCACATCCATTCACCCCTTGTTTTTCCCTCTCTTCCCCTCCTCTTCCCCCATCTATTCATCTCCGCTTCTCTTCCTCGTGCATTCATCCTTTCATCCCTCCTGTGAATCTTTTTTCCTCCCATCATCTATTCATCCTTTCTCCTTATTCTTTCATCCCTCCTTCTCTTCCTCATCATTCAGTCCTTCATCCCTTCTTTTTTTCTTTTTTCCTCCCCTCATCCTTTCATGCCTCCTTCTGTTCATCTTTTTCCCCTCCTCATCCATTCATCCTTTCTTTCCTTCCCTCATCCTTTCATCCCTCCTTGTTTTCCTTATTTCCTCGCCTCCTCCACTCATCCCTTCTTCTTTTTTGTTTATCTTTTTCTTCTCCTCATCGATTCATCCTTTCATCCCTCCTTTTCCCTTTTCCAGTCAAAACCTCCCCCCTGCCTCTCATCCGTTCATCCCCCCATCAGAGAACTTTCTGACGTCTTCATAACTTCAATAACTTCATCCATTCATAACGTTTCATCCTGATGTTAAACTTGTCCCCCCCTCCTATCTGCAGGTACATCCGGACGCTGTACCTGGGCGTGATGTCGCGGCGGCAGAAGGAGCACCAGCGGCGCTGGTACTGGGCCATGATGTTCGAGTACGCCGACGTCAACATGCTTCGCCTGCTGGAGACCTTCCTTGAGTCGGCGCCACAGCTGGTCCTGCAGCTCTGCATCATGATCCAGGAGAACCGGGCCGAGACGCTGCAGTGTGGGTTGGAGCGGCGGGGGAGGAGGAGGAGGAGGGGGGACACATAATGCCATGTTTTCATGTAGCCAACAAAGCACTTGTAGACCAACAGCTGTGCAAGCAGTAATTAGCAATTTGCACACATTGTGCTCGGTGGCTGCAGATGGTGCTGCATCGTTTCTTTCTTTTCTTTTTTTTTTTCTGTTTGTTCAGGGGTTTTTATTTTCACAGGTATTCTAACCTGCTTTTCCTCTTCCTCATTCATCGGGGAGCTGCATCATCAGCCACCCACTGCTCTTATTCATCCCCGTCACTCCTGAGCTTTCGGACTGTTTCTGCAAATATGTGACGAGCCTGTGGGTGTGTGTGTGTGCGTTTGTGTGTAGTTAATAGTTAAATGTTTCTGCTGTGTCATTTACATCAACACACAAAACAGTAGGGGTGGGATAATGCATCAATCTACATCGATACATCAGTCATATGGTCAATGAGTCAGTGATATCGGTCCAAAATCATCGGCCAAAAATCGATATAGAGTAACCAGTTATCAAACACACTTTTATTTTGAAAATATTTTCTTTTAAACTGAATGTTTAAGCCAGAGCTCAGGAATAAAGAAAGGTTGAATGTTTTTTGTGATGAATGGAAATAATTGTGATCAATCAGTCATGATATTGCTTTACATCGTTTCATATCCATCGGTGGATCCAAGAGCGAATCGGATTTAAATCATATCTTGGCTGAATTTGAGATTTTGGCAAACATCGAATCGCTGTATCACTGTATTGATGTAATATATCGTACCTTAATTTTGTACCTTAAAACTAGGGATGAAACGATACCACCTTTTCCAAACCGATACGATACCGATACTTGCCGATACCCAGTACCTATACCAATACTTTTACCACACTAAAAAATGGTATGAATTGGAAAACAGGTTTTATTTTATTCTAGACTTTTTACAACAAATGATGGTGAAATAAATAAAAAATGAAATATAAATAAAAATAACAACAATGCTAAAAACTAACCACTCACTGAGGAATGAATACATACAGTTTTGTGCAAATTTATTCCCTCCCTTCTTAAAGGAAAAATTCTTAATAGTAATCTAAATAGTTGGGAAAATTATTATTTAGTGAAATAAATCACTGCTTCTTAATTTAACTGAATTGAAAAAATAATAAAAATTAGACAATAACTAAATTTTCCAAGTGAAAAAAAAAACCATTGTGTGTAATAAATTGGAATTGGTTCCTTGTATCGATGGACTTTAACAAGTACGAGTACAATTACGTCAGAGCAGTATCGGTACTGATAACAGTGTCAGCATAGATGAAACCCTACTTAAAACCATAGACATTCATGGTAAAGACTAGGTGCTTCATGGCAGAGATTCGCACACCATCACCGGCGGCCATCTTTCCACAGGCAAACTCAAATCTGAGGAAAAGTGATATTTCTTATCTATATTTAAATAAATATATTATTATCAGTAGTCATTCCCAAATGCAACATTTGGGAGACAAAACTGTTCAGAAAAATTACTTCTTGAGAAGAACTAATCTTTTAAACATCCAGTATACATTACCACAGGGCCACCTGCTGGCCATCAAATGTAACTACAAAATAAACAGGAACGTTTTCATGAATTTTTGATCATTTTGTCTGCGGGAACTTATTATGTTCAATTTAGTTTTTTTTTAAACACATTAAACTCATTTATTTAACAAAAATTCTTGTCCCTGTGTTTATAAATTGCCCGTCAGTTTTGTTTCTTACAAATTATAATTATTCATAAGTATCCAGTGTCCAAACCACATGGCTGACGTTTATAACACAGCAAGTCGTTTGAAAATCGGTGTTAAATTGTGCAACTTATGGTTATATAAAAACTACTTATTAAAAATAGAGAGGCATCTGCTGCATGTTTTTGTGTTTTAAGCATCTACTGTTAATGAGGCTGTCTTGTTTGTTCGTTTTGAAATAAGGATGGGGTAGGAGTTAATAAGATGAATTCTTCTTCCTACTCCAATTCTTTCTTTTTTTCTTTTCTCTCTCTCTCTCCTTTACATGGAATGTATTACAATTTTTGTATTTCAATTATTGTAATTATGAAATTTTTTGTTTTGAATTTGATGCACTAACATGGAACAGAAAAAAGTGAGAATAAATAAATGAAATAACAAAATAACAAAAATAACATGCCCCATTAAATCAGTGTTAAAGATTGAGCGAGATTGCTTAAAACAATGACTTTATCTTCTTCTTCTTCTTGTGTTTTCTCTCCGCAGGCATCTCCTCCCTGGCCTCCCTCCTCTCCCTCGCCTGGGTTCTGGCTTCCTACCACAAACTTCTGCGCGACTCCCGGGACGACCAGCGCAGCATGAGCTACCGCGGGGCGCTGCTGCACCTCTTCTGGCGCCTCTTCACCATCTCGTCACGCGTCATCTCTCTCGCCCTCTTCGCCTCCCTCTTTCACATCTACTTCGGCATCTTCGTGGTGCTCCACTGGTGCGCCATGGCCTTCTGGGTGGTGCACGGCGGCACCGACTTCTGCATGTCCAAGTGGGAGGAGGTGCTCTTCAACATGGTGGTCGGCATCGTCTACATCTTCTGCTGGTTCAACGTGAAGGAGGGCCGGACGCGGCACCGGATGGTGGCGTACTACACCGTGGTTTTGGCCGAGAACACCATCCTCACCGGCCTGTGGTGAGTTTAATGACCGAGGGTTGCATCGATACTGATACCAGTAGCAGAATCAGATTTTTGTGATGTAAAAAAAATAATAATAATACATTTTTACAAAGTCTTTTTCTCAAAATCCTTTTTTCCAATATTTATTTAATTCTTTTTTTTAATGTAATTTTGAAAAAACAATACAGTAGCCAGAGCAAACCAGTACTGGCTCTGAAGTACTCGTACTTGTTAAAGTGGATCGATACTAGGAACCGATCCCAATTTATTACGCACAATATTTATTTTCACTTTTAAAAAAAATAAAAAATCTTGTCATTTTTATTTATGTTATATTTTTTAATAATTTCACCATTGTTTGTTGTAAAAAGCAGAAAAGACAAAAAATTAGGGTTGTAACGATACCAATACCAGTTTCAGTACCAATACCGCTCTGACATACTTGTACTTTTACTCGTTAAAGTCGATCGATACCAGGAACCGATCCTGATTTATTACGCAACTGGATTTAAAGTCTTTTTTTGTGATTGAATTTTTTTTATTTTTCAACAAATGTTAAAATACAGCATTTGTAGTACAATACAAATGATCAAAACAAAAAATAATAATAATAATAAAAAAATGAATGAATAAATAAACTATGATGCAACAAAGTGGTGATTGGAACGACAAAAAAACCCAACTAATTATAAAAATCATAATTACAGATGGGATTGATTGAACTTCTCTGTACGAATCTCCAGGTACGCCTACAGGGATCCGGCTCTGACCGACTCCTACGCCGTCCCAGCTCTGTGCGGCGTCTACCTAACCTTCGCCGGCGGCGTGCTGATCATGCTGCTGTACTACGGCTTTCTGCACCCCGCCACCGCCCACCTCCAGCCCAGCCCCGCCTCTTCCTGCTGCGCCCAGCTCCTCTGGGGCCTCCCGCTGCCCCCGTCCGCCCCGCCCACCGCCCCGCCCACCCCGGCCCACATGGCCAAATCGCAAACGGAAGAGGACGTGGCCGAGACGTGTCTCCCCGTCTTTCAGGTGAGGTCAGCCCCCGCCACATCCAAGCCCGAGGGCCCGCTGATAAAAATCGACATGCCCAGGAAGCGCTACCCGGCCTGGGACGCCCACTATGTAGACAGGCGGCTGCGGAGGACTATAAACATCCTGCAGTACATTACGCCGGCCGCGGTGGGCATCCGATACCGCGACGGACCCCTGCTGTACGAACTTTTGCAGTACGAGTCCTCACTCTGACACCAACACACGCACAAGTACACGAGCACACGAAGCACCATTAAATCACATGTATGTATAAGTGGATGATCAGATTTAGAAGCACTCGATATAAGCACACACTGAAGCAATCTGTCACGTCGTTATGTGCGCACACACATTCCCGTAGGCCATGACTCAGCAAGCTGCTTCAGCACAAGTCCATCGCCTTTTTTCACACTTTATCCCTGCGTCCCTCTTCCCACGAGGACAAACTGAATAAATTTGGCGGTTTGTGTTGCGATTGTCAGGCGTTCACGAGGTTTCGGTAGAAAAAAACGATAGAAAAGAGGGGAAAAAAAGTCACTTTTTAATCAAAGAAATTGTGAAACTTTTGTTGTTAGTCTAGTTGGAAGGGTGGTGTTTATATTTTCTCTGTACAACCGGATTTTTTGTTTCATGAAATGTGAAGTAGGGGTTGGAAAAAGCACTCGGAAGTATAAAAATCAAAAGACTAAAGCCTCATTTATGCTCAACATTAAACATGTTGGAATATTTCAGTTTGCTTTTCAGAGTTTGGGGATGCCAGATGAAGAAAACAAAGCAGTACCACCGGAAACCATGGGGG